>CALYDF020002668.1:0-53029 GCA_944474145.2 Dicrocoelium dendriticum | reverse complement strand
ACTAGTACACAACGCAACGTCACAAAATCAACATCGTGAATTTGTACGAAGTCAGCAACCAAACATCCTTAAAACGCTAGAGGGCTATCAAGCTAATACGCACACATGTTGGTAATCCACATAACCGTGTCTTTTGCAAAATAATCGAAGTCGAAATTAGGCTACTTAGGACTACCGCGAGTCTAAACACGTATGGAGAAAATATAGGTGCATGAAAATCATGTTTTATCAAACTGCTTGCGGTTATTGCGAGAACCTTAACATGGCGACAGAAATATTCTCTGTGAGCGAAAACAAGCAAGTATCCGGCGTATAATTAATAAACGTTTATTATGAGTTATCCTCACACATCCGATTACAATGCAAGTAATTAGAATTGAATATTGCTAAGGAATCCGTGGTTTCAAAATAAATAAAGGTACTGCTAGTAGTAATGAAATTTCAGTTTAATAAATAAGTAAATTTCTGTACTTTTTGAGACGTTTCGCTGTACGTATACTTAACATAATAATTTTAAATGTTCGACAAAAGTTTTACTTGTTTTTTTGCTCTACCGGTAGCTATATTATCTCGTACAGCAATGGATCTCGGAGCGAATGTTACCTAAAAACCACTGCGTAAGCTTTTCTGGCCAAATAGTAAGTTGTCAGACGATTAATATTTACAGAGTAGTAAGAAAGGATTTAAAAAGTAAAATGGTTACTTATCTGCAAGCAAGTTACACTAAATGCAGAGTTTAAATTTTAATTTAAAATAAAAATAAAAATTTAATTGTTACTGATCAGATTTGCATGTTGGTTTTTAATATGTAATCTGTTCTTTCCACAAATTTTGTGTTAACAACTGAGAAGGGGAGGATAAATTACCGAATCCATTATACACTGCTAAACTATGGTTTTTTATTGCTCAGTTGGAATTACAGAATTGGTAAAAATAATGAACACAGAGAAAAAGTTAGGTAACATTTATATATTCATAACTCTTTCTACTTTATTTGCTTGATGTGGCGAGTGGATCATACTGGTTTCTACAGCTTTCATATTATAACACAAAGTGAAATTCTGTTCGCGTGAGGCAAAAAATTTAAAAATATTTTAACTTAGCCCAGCATGTTTAACCTGCCAGCCTGATCTTAACTGCACTACTAAACATTGAATATTGCAACCGCCAACTACGTATAATTGATGACAATTGTAATATTGCGTTTAAGTATTGTAGACAAGGAATTTATTGCCTAACGTTCCAATGCATTGTGTTTACGGTGGCCAGTGGTAAATTAGGTAAAAATAAAAATACAGGCAAAATGCCTCAGGAGGAACAGATTTGCACTGGTCAGGCATCTTACTCAGATATTTCTTTGGTTATCACATTTCCTTTGTCAGTATTTAATAATTGACCCGTTCCAATATTCTTCCTCTTCTAGGAATTTCACATTTTCTAGCTCATATGTTTTAGCTGTGCGCAATGTACCTATTCTATCACGTAACACAGGCAGGAACGTGTATGCTTTTAAGAATAATATAAGACGGTCCCAGCATTTTTAAAATATAGTAAGAAAATATTTTACGAAGTTTATTGATTGACTTTATGCTGGCGATGTGTATTCTGTTTTATTTTCTAATAGGATGTTTTCGTAAACGAGGAGAAGCAACATATATGAATGAAGCTTTCAATGTGTTACATCGAAATAGAGGGACATGTTAACTTTAAGTCTTCTAAACCAAATCGAGTCGAACTTCGTTTTTATGAGGCGTTGCGAGTAAGTTGTCGAATTAAACCCAGAATCAATTATGAAATGGGCATTGAATGCACTCCAGCTCCAATGATTCGCAGAGTACTGCGGTTGATAGAAGTAAAGTACAATTCTGTAACACTGGGCATGAATATGATGTGAACAGTATAAGTTTAAGCTCTCTTGAAGCAAATAGTTTAAAGGAACATCAGATTTCTATTTAACATTATCCGCTACATACTATACATGTTACGAGAACTTCAGACCATCGAGTGTATATTGTCCTAGATCATAGATATCAAGGTGGATTTTCGGCAGAGCCATTAATCCGACACTGCGTTTTCAGTAAAACCTATTTTTATCTTATCTGGGGCGGAAATAAAGGTTTTCTCCAAATATTCTTGACACGTATTTGTGTTACACACATTCAAAGTCACTAACGCTGTTCTGCGTTAAAATTTTGAAAAAGAATTTTTGGTTGCCGTGCTTGCTAGGCGAAGTTATGGAACAATGATTTCGTGATTTTATTAAGGATAATCATGATCGACATACTGGGCTTTGACGCGGTATCTTGTATTGCGAAGAAAATTCTAAACCACACGATCAAAGCAAAATAATATTCGAATCTATGGGACCGTTTATTTGAATGACACCTGTATTATTATTTCCATGAATACAAGTTGCATTTTTAACGCCGCTATTTTAGTAAACCTTGAAAGTTCTCGTAAAATGCCTAAAATGTGCCTATTAGAGTTCATAAAGCATTTATTGAATTGACTTGTAGCAAGTAAGTGGTTTACCAAACTAGGGCTGTTAGCGAAATCAATTAGCACAGCGGTATGAACGAACGCTGCCCAATAAACTAAGTAGATCGTGATGGAACAGTACAACTAAAGGACACAAGATTAATATGTTGATATTAATGCATTTTTCTTGTTCCAGGTAGCATTATAGGCAAGCTTGATGCATTAGTGATCCAGCATTCATTACGCATAACTATTTTTGGAATGTAAAAATATATAAAACATTTCGTTCATCACATGTTTATGACATTCTGCATACAGACGGATCGCTAATTGGATGATAGCTTATTACACCGCTGTTTCAGCCAAACTGGTATTTAGAAGCACATCCACGTGCGTTTTTCGAATAAAAATGGAGCTGGATTTCATGGTACATTGAACAGATTAAGCAGCAGAGAAGGGAAATCAGTTGATGTTTGTTAATATGTGATCAGAGACCTTGCTACGAGTGTACAGGTTTATGGTACTAAAGTTCTGGAAGTTGTGATGCTATCAAGGGACCCTGAGCTATTCTCGCTTAGCCAAATATTTTGATACCTACGAAACAAGAAGGGAACATGAATTTTGAAAATCGGGAACGTATTATTTTTCCTGTGGTATCGATTATATTTATCAATTTATCTAAAACATCTATGCTGTTGTTTGGAGAAAATAATTCATCATGCATGTCAACGGATGGCACTATATTACAAAGCAAAGTAATTGGTATTTTAAACTTTAATTTTACATTAATGTGTTTATTCAATATTTGGGAGCATCACAACTTCAAATAAAGTTTAATTGTTAGCTGAATAATTAGCGTTAATTGTGCGTAGAAGTATGTGAACTACGATGAACTTCAGCAAAATGATATGTTGCGATTGATAGCAAAATGGTATAAATTCTAATGAGATACTACTTGCAATTTACGTTCAAGATTTTGCCTTCCTTTCAGGAAAACATTGATAAAATTCGTAATAAATTTATGAGGAACCTAAATAATACCATAAGTGCAAGGCATAAAGATGTGCCGACGTTTGTGGAATAGCATTGACTAAAGTATATAAAGCCTAGGTTAAGTCAGTGACGCAAAAACAATTCCACCTTATGATTGTTCCGTGATATGTCTAATTTTTACGCATCACCATTCCGTAAGACACAATTATGCCACTTGCACTTCTGGCAACCCTGTTTGATTCCTAAAGTGGAGCTTAAAAATTGCATTCACAACGGATTTCCGTTTGAGTCACTTTTTTACTGTTTAATGCGAGGTATTTGAATGTTGTGTTTGAATATAATCTATATGTATGTCAACGTTAGGTAAATGCATTTGAAGTTTGATTGGTTGGCACGAAATGTCGACATTTATCTAATTTCGACCTTTCGATTACGCCTCGCAGCGTATCTATAGTTCTCTTTATTGACTTTGTAAATAAATCTTGTTTGGCTATTATTAAGAACAAACCAGTGAATAATAAGATAAGGGTAATGAGGGCAGCCTATGCAAAATAAACTAAAGCAAATTATTTAGCAGCAAATGAAGGCAATTATCATTTATTTAGTGGCGTCGCATGGAACTAATGCACTGTGTACAAATAAATAAACCGAACATAGCCGTTAAAGCTCTTACACTTTAAACGCCGTTGTTAACATAATTGGTCGTTATGAATTGCAAATAAACGGAAAGAATTTTAATTAGGTGGCTCCAGCAATTTTTGAATTAAATGTTACATAAGGGTTTCAGTACATTTAGCTTGGTAAGACGATATATTTTCTTAAGCATTGGAGTTAACTTTTTCTTTATTACAGCAACATGATGTGCATAAAATTATTTCCTAGTTTAGGGCGAAACAAATAAGTTCCACAGAGGCAATTCAAGCGCCCAAGTAATCAATACGTAAAAAGTAGAGTTACACATTTGAAAATTTTCAGTGATTAATCAAGTACATAAGCCTGAGGCAAAGCACGTCTGGAAGGATTCAAATACGCACTAGGATATAAACATATATGGTTAAAATACAAATTCAAACACAGTGATTGGTTCGTGGACTGTACCGAAATGACTCGGTCAATGGTAAGACAGCGAATAGTTCGCCGCTATCTTATACAGAAAAATCAATTGCAGGAAACGTAATTAAATGCCTGAAAAAATGTCAGCGCGATGGTTCGGCCGAAGGCTGTTCGGACTGGGCAGGTATAGAGATTAAACCAAAATGTTTGCCACACAGTGGGGACTGGAATACGCGGGTCACAATGACCTCTGCTGTGGCAAACATCCTTGGTAGCGTACATTATGAATTCCATATTGGAACCTAAAAATTATAGTAAAGAAATTCGGGAGGTTAATCTGGTGATCTGCCTTGAACAGATGAGAAAAATACCGCTTCTAAGAATTTTGGTTCCCTCGTTCACCAACCATTTAGGGCTATGTTCCTTAATGAGACGTGACAGTTGATGAGCCGTCCAACCGATATATTTTGCCTAGCAAGTGTACTCGATAGCTAACGCAGGAAGAGGTAAGATTTGGCAGTCTGTTCTAGTTGAACAGAAATCAGCTGGTTCGTGGCGAAGATGCATTGTAATTCCACTGCCGGAATGGTCTTACATATCGATTGAGTCAGTTTTCTTGTCAACAGCTCGCTAACTGTGTCACTTTTAAATCCAAGGCGGATGGAGGGGGCGTATTCCTGACTAGGTTCATAAGCACCTGTGTTATTTTTGGCCGCATGTTGCGCTGAATGAATTTTTTCGGGATAAGCATTTTCGCTCAACGTGTTTTGGATGGATTTCATCTCATCCTCCAGAACGTCCTATTAGTATATCTTTCTCACCCTTTAGGTGAGACAATGTGCCATGTTACGTTTGTATTTAAGCGGCAAATAACTAATGAGGTTTGTATACTGAGAGGTCCACGTCCTCCTTCTTTTGTTCTTCCTTACTATGGAACCACATGTCTACTTAGGTGTACATCCCGAAATGAGATTTGACCATCATTTTCAAGTTCCTTGGTAAACTTATTCGCCGGGTGCGCACCGATAAAATCTGCCACTCTATCCTCCATTAAGATATCTTAATGGGTCACAAAAAGATGTCATTCGTAAAGCGATAGTATTGGTCGATAAGACCTATAAGTTGACTCAAGCATTTAATTACTATTTTGGGTTAAATAATATCCACCAGCACTGTTTCGATTGGAGAAACAATTGCGACGCCATCATTTAAGCTCATAATACGCCGCTGAAAGGAAACTGAACGTTGTAGGGGAATCTCAGAAAAAATTCTTATAGGCTTTGTAAGGGTATTGTTAAATGAACGCTGTTCTCATGCACGTAGTTGCATCGGTACTCTACTGTCTGCCATTCGCCTCCGCAATGACTCAATTGTAGTGAGCATACTACCTGAAATCCCGTGGATAGAACGTTTAGTGGATCGCGCTAACAAGGAGAGGTACAGAAAAATTCAAGGTAAGAAAAGAGCGATTGTTCCCGGTGTTCCTCTGTTTACAGATTTTTCTTTCGACGATGCTCATATTCACGACCGCGACAAATGTCACTACATCCGGGCGGCTCTTCCTCTTGAAAAGTTCGTGGCCACCTCTTTGACAAGGATCCCCATATCACCAAACTATAAGTGGTGGGATACCAGCTGTTAAAATGTGTATTGCAATCAGAACTAACTGCACAAACCCTTCTAGAGAACTAGACTAAATTCCGTAGGAGATGGGCAACAAAATTTCGTCTGAAAGCAGCGGGAACACCAGCACTTTTTGATGAAAATTCATAGAGGCACAAATCTCAATGAGTATGTTAACAGCAGGACCCGACTCAGGGACGGTTACAACATTAGCCATAATATCCGGAGGCACACAGCAGAGCACGAGCAAACAGCGGGATTCGGGTCATCTGATACTTGACTATATACCAAATTCGTCTCGAGAGTCTGCAACCTATCCAATAAAGATTAATCGCCGATCATTTATTGGTCGGCGTGAACTCATTTGCTTCATCCATTCAATCAAACACACTGTTGGTCTCCGAGAAGTTCTCGTGCATATACACAAATGCCCAAGATCTACTTAGCAAATTAGCTGAATTAAGACTTCGACACGCGTCAACAGCTTTGGACCTCATGGTTTTCATCGAAACGTGGTTGCGCTTTGAGACAACGGATGCCGAAATCACGCTAACAGGCATGGCCGTTGTCCAGATGGATCGAGACATCAGAAGTCGTATGATAGCCACCTACTTTCCTAATAACCTCCAATGCGAACTCGTAAACAATTGGGAAACCGACGTACCTCACTCTATTTGGTGTAGTTTCCGGCTGTAAGTGAACGATCTTGGCCTATTGGTTGTTGTTTGCGCCCACCGTCGTCTACTCCTGAGTTGGAATGCAACTTGTTGGCTGCGTTGAAGCAAGTGATAAACAGGTAGTACAGTTACCTACTAGACACCGGCGACTTCAACTTATATGCTCTAGAATCCAAGACTACACCAGGAGGGCAATTCAAAAATGAATTGCAAAATCTGGTTTCATAGTTCCCACTTTATGGCCACGTCATCACACCCAACTGATTTAGGGGAACTAAGTGTTTATCTATACTGGACCGAATATTCACTAATGAAGAAATAATGGTCAGATGAGTGATAACCAATACTTATCTGGGTCGCAGGTATCGTGCGACGCTAGTTCTTTATTACATGTGCTACGCAGATTATCTTAAATAGCATGTTGATTAATATTATGTCCTATCCAACTATAACGACTTCTCCGACATCAATGATGCAACAAGTTTGTCGCTCTTAGTCGAATTAACACCTGAGGTGACCTGTGGAGAATTCGTCAACATATTTAACAAGCTCATGGCAAGTACATCTGAAACCAAACTCTACCGGCCTAGAACGATGAAGTCTTTCGTAAGGAGAAGGACACGTAAATGCAAGACATTAAGATACTAGGCACGGCACACCTACATAGCGTCCCCGAACGACGATAGCTGGGAAGTCTACACAATACAAACGAATCACTTTGCCAAACCCCTCCAAAAGGATAAATTGAAGAAAATAAAAGTTCAAGTAGAAAAGATTTGCTTCAAACTCAGACTACTATAGAGATACGTTGACAATTTTCGCCGCGTTAAGCGCTTTATTCCTGCCCTGCACACAGCATGCGAATTAGCCCAAACCGCAAAAGGGGCGCTCAATATTCTTGGACAATAATTCGGCCCTGCATTTCAAAGCCTGAAATCTTCCTATATCCAGCCTAAGCAGATAATGCCGCCGTCATGGCTTAACCACATATCATTTACTCCGCAGCAGTACTGAAGAGGCTGATGTCACCGTGCGAATTCAGCTCCCCGAGTGCGGAAGGCGTTCGCCCGAAGGCGTTCAAAGTTGCTGCCAGGAGCTTGGCGGCGCCACTAGCAATATTCTTTCAACGATGACTGAACGAGGTGCAGGTTCCCACGATGTAGAAGCACGGAATCGTTATGCCAATCTTCAAAAGTGACAAGCGTGCAGAACCAACAAATTATCGAACGATAACACTACTTCCTGTGATCTCCAATTTTATAGAGTCCATTGTAGCTTAAGCTTTAATGGGGTATCTGGAGAGCGACAAAATGCTCGTTCCGGAGCAGCAAGGATTTGGCCAAAATCGGTCCTGTACCGCTAATCTTTTGATTGCTTGTGCAAGCTGGAAGGAACCTGTGAACGCTGATGTAGAAGTTGACGCGGTCTACCTGGATTACTCAGAGGCGTTCGACCGTCTAAACCAACACATTCTACTCCACAAGCTCCAGGAATTTGGAATCATGAGTCGTGTTCTTGGTTGGATGGGAGACTTTCTCGCGCAACTTCACCTGCTTGTGAGGGTTCGAAGCAGCATATCGGCATCCAACGAATTTCAATGCGGCGTACCTTAGTGCTTGGTACATGAATCCCGCTTGTTTCTGGTGTTCATAAATGCTCTCGCGAGCGTGCTATCTTCTAAATGTTTACTATTTGCTGATGATCTAAAGGTATGACGTACCATAGCTGCACTGGAGGTGCACACAGCGTTACAGGATGACCCGGACAAAGCGTACACATGGTTCATCGAGAAGGTGCTGCATTTCAACATCACCAAGTGCAAAGTTATCAGCATACGGCACAAGAGTATGCACAAGTAACGCCTAGGACCAAAAATTCTACAGCGGACTTCTCACGAGTCCGATCTCAGCGTGCTAGTTCAAGATGACATCGGTTGTTTAAAGCAGACTAAAAGGCATCTAAGAAAGAAAACCAATATCTCGCCCATATTCGCAGAGCTTTTAAGAAGTTTGAACCTTCAAACCTTCTAAAAATGCTTAGTGAGTACTTAAGGCGGCGCGCGGAATACGCTATTCAAGCGTGGCAACCCTGGCTTAAGCACCATCTCACCGCGCTTGATACTGCACAACGTAGGACATCGAAGAGCGTCAGAGGTTTAACCAGCCTCGCCTATCCACTCAAACTGAGGACTCTCAAAATATGCATTGGACGTTATCGGGGTCTAAGGGGCCATCTCGTAATGGTGCACCAAATCTTGAAAAACCCCAACAACCCACGCCATTCCATTCTGATACTCCGTAAAAATATCCCTCTAAGAGGTCATCAGTTAAAGCTGGTCACTCAGTACAGCCGACTGGAATGTTTGGGAAACCATTTCTTCCCTCACAGACTTGGAACGCCTTCCCAGAACATGTAATTAGTGCCCCCACCCTATCCCTTTTCAAAAAGGCTTTGATGATACTTCGTCACATTTACACCACATGCTATATCCCATAAACAAGAGTCGCTGGCACTAATGCACAACAAACAATGGACGGTGCCATAAAGCTATCTGAGAATGAGTCACTCCAAACCCCTTCACACAATTTGATAAACACTAATACTGTAGAAACTGGATTTCTCTATCCCGTCGACCTGAGATAGCTGAACATGAGTAGCTCTCTCTTTGCTATTTTTTATTTTTTTTCTCGCTTATAACGTGAGCAATAACCACTTCCATTTTTACTTTGTGTGCGCACATTCTAATTTCAAGCTCCCTTTATACGGCAGTGCAGTTAAAGCTGTTATCGCCCTAACCGACGATTCAATTATCCCTTGATCTACGTTATCTCATTCCAAACACCCTACGGAACATGAGAAGCACTTGCTTGTTTACCCGTTATAAACCATTGTTCATTGTCAATTTTTTCTAGTAGCAGGACATTCGTAAATAATGAAATAAGAACCTTTACTTCTCCTTCAGGTCCAAATCCCTAATGGGCTCTACGAATGTAAAACTATCTCGAACATTACGTTAAGCAATTAGTTTCCTTATTGCCTACAGCGATTCTGCCAACCACTGGGCTGTAGGATGAGATGCAAATTTTGCCATGGACAACATTTGGCGTGGAATAATATATTCTATGTAAACTTTTGGCAGTTCAAACGTTCTCGGTATAGATATTCCAACTGGCCTCAGACTTTCAAACAGACTGCCAGATATGATACCACGGGTGCATAGATCTTTCAGGCATTAGGTCAGGATTGGTTCCATTTTGTCTCTTGGATCGTTCTCGCCTACCATTACATAAAACATCATTTCGTCTCGGAGAACTTGTTTATTATCTAGATGTAATAACTTCTTTCATTAAGGCCTTTCCACTTCCCTTAACTGGCTTGTAGATGACAAACTTATTTCTTTTTTAACACTAAAAATTTTCAAATTTTACGAGTAATCTGGCCACGCTGATTCACCTCTTACTTTCGATATTGGTAACATCAATTGGCTACGGAGGATTTGAAACATACTAGAGCATCAGTTGATAGCGTGGCCAAACCATTCGTTAGTGCTAACACGTTTGCAAAGTGCGTCTCGTTATCAAGCTGACGTTCGTTGCATGTAGGATAACAGAATTTTGACTGAGTGACAAAATGTCAAGTAGTTCAGGCGAAAGCACTAATTTCGTATAATTGTGAACACACATTTCAGGATGTTCCGGCGATTAGGTGCATCTACGAAAATAAACAAATAAAGCCAACACAATTTTTGATGTACACCTAAGTAGACAACCTGATGGTTCCATAGTAAGTAAGAACAAAAGAAGGAGGACGCGGACCTCAGAATACCAACATCATTAGATATGTGAAGCTTAACTACAAGCGTAATGTGGCACATTCTCTCACCTAAAGAGCGAGAAAGATATACTAATAGGACGCATTGAATTTGAAAGTGGCACAATTAGTGAGCTGTTGACAAGAAAACTGACGCAATCGATAAGAAGGACCATTCCGGCAGTGGAATTACAATGCATCTTCGCCACGAACCAGCTAATTTCTGTTCAACTAGGACAGACTGCCAAAGCTGATCTCTTCCTGAGTTAGGCCTCTGTTTGTAAATTAGTATGTTTGCAGTTTATGGGTTAAAACTGAAAGTTCCTTTACCAGTGCTTAATGTCAGAAGTGATCTTAAGCTATAATAGTATTTTGCAAACAAACGTATTCGTGGCTTCAAAGGAAATATGTTTGCATTTCCTCACTATGAATTGGATTACATTTCAATGATAAGGCTAACGCATTTCATGTTTGTCATAAAAGTACTATTTTAGTCAGACGTATAAACTGTTTACTGACTTGCGTTATGATTAACAACTATCTGCATCACTTTCATATACGCATTTTAGTCGTATATTTTATATTTAGTATTTTTTGCATATATGGGGCAGGGGCTACCAGCGGAGGATATTATTTATGTCATTAATGGAATTAGGGTTAATTTGTTTTATCGGAAACATTATAGTATAAGACAAAGTAGATGTTATTGTTTGCAGTTCCAAATGGGTGTATTTGAGCTGCGACTGATGTATTTAATTACACAAAAATATATATTTCAAATGGCAGCATCCTTGCAGCATCCTTACTATTACTGCTGTCGAGTTACGATCATTTTCACTTTAGGTTTATGGGGGAACCACATTAACGTTTGCATTTTGGATTTCACATACGTCCTAAATTCTTTATTCTGAGAAGCGTTTCGTCTGCCATAAGATGAATGACGACTTAAAACGGTTTTATATTCAGCCATGTGTAACGAGCTAGTTAATGCATGGTAAATAACTTTAACCCTACGAAAACAGTCAACGGAAGCATATTGGGAAAATAAACATTTTGCAACTACCTTTTGGTATATGTATATATTACTCGCGCGCAAATAGTAAAATCTAAAACTTGGTCTAAGTATTTAATTAATGGGCGATATTGGTAGGGTAATTATAAGATTTGAGAGCAAGAAGCAAGCTCCACAAAGGATTCAAAGTAAACGAGGTAATTATGTTACGGGGGATTAATTGCTAATTTTCAGTCACAGGTGGAACAGTATCCGTGGACTCACTTCCTTGTGGGGACGTTCCTTTGAGAGTGCTACCAACACCTTCCCATATTACTTGTTGCGGTGTTAAAGTTGCCTGAAAAAAACACGTTCCTACTGGTTTTACGAATGATTCGTTTTACGTAACCATTACATCTGCTGGCTGCACAAACCAGTAATCCTGTTCGCCGAAAATTAATTACCGGTGGGCGTAGTAACCGAATTGACACGATTTATTGTTGTTATTCATTAGATGTACTTCATATTTACTAGTATAATACCATCTTAACATTCGTTGATCTATCATACATTTGTATATTTACCAGTGGGTCTTGCTATTACGTGGCAGGGTAAACACTTCGTTCAGCAGCTTAAACTGACAAAACATTAGTGCAAGCAAATAACCAAATAAAAAGGCAATAAGAACTAAATAAAAAACGAAAACGAACTGAAATCTTCAAAGTTTTACAGGTTGATATGTTTAATATGTTACATGTTGTAATGAGATACTAGTTTATTTATATATTTATATATATAAGGATATATATAATAATATTTCTAAATGATATAATTATATGAAACATTTAATGTTTGCGGATAGACGATACTGCGTGTAGCTCAAGGAATCGCGATTGTTGTGTTAGGCGGCGGATTGTTATATTGTACCCTAAATTAGCATTTTAATTGAAACGTTCTCTGCATTATCCGAAAATATTAATAGGATATAGACTTGTGTTTGTCTTAATAAAAGCACACGATACAACTTTATCGCATGTACATCGGACTACTTTCTTATTGTTATGAATATAATTTTTGTTAAGGCCGAACCTACATTTCAACATATGGTTCTGTATTCAGCTAATTTGTGCAGCGTTAGTTGAGCGTGGTTATGAAAACCACATTGTATTGCGGTTAGGAATCCTACATATTGCTGACATAAACGTTTGATGTTCACTCTGTAAGACTAGGTCGACTGAGTTTCCATCAGCCTAGCAGCCAATTGAACTTTAATACTGCGATCCTTAATATTACTGCGTTCCTTCAGTTCCAGTGCCTTGGACAATGGATGAATGATGGTAATCCATTAATTATTTCCATTGTAGATAACCATGTTCGAGACTATCTGGTAAATAACTTGTCATATTAGGCCAATATAAACGTTTTTACAACTAACAGCTGTGCACTGCTACTGCCTTTCTGGGCCTAGTAGAGCTGTGTAAATTTTTCGTATCCCACACTCTCTATATTTTCCTTCCATAAAATATATATCATGATAATAACAATCAACATAGGATGCCATATTTTGTTTTCCATTCCAAAAATTAGCCTTAATTCTCAAAGGTTTCATTCATGCTCACAGGCATTACTGAGTAGTACGCTATTGATTTGAATGTGTTTTGCAAACCAAACGGTTACACACAATAAGTAACATGGGTGAGAAGTGGTTTAATTACTTTGGAACCTGACTACCCGCCGTATCCCAAAGCACGATGCGGATACCGGAACAGGCAGAGTTGGAATTATTTGTTGTAGTACTTCTCTCTGAAATCCAATTAAAGCGTTTTTACTGACTGAGCGGTTGTCTATTTAGCTTCTTTGCCTAGTGTGCTCTTGTTTTCACAAGAACTGTGCTGAGAACCGTTGCTTATAACCAAGTTATAAAGTAACTTCTAAATTTCCCTTACAAATTATTTTCTATTGTATTATTGACATTCATCCATTTACTCTTGGTAATCACGAAAAGTGTCCCGAAAATATCAGTGTCATCCATTTGGTGTGTTTTCTGGTATAGCTCATGGATAAGTCGCTCAATTAGAATGGCTAAACTGGACTGATTACATACATTTTGATTAAGAGCGTCGACGTTGTTGAATAGGAACTTTAAGTCATACCATAAAATAGCCTTGCCCGTATTTTCTTGGTATCCGAAGCAGATTAACTTTGTGGTGCATCACTTTTAGCAACACGAAATTCTTGTTCCGTAGGTGGTAACTTGTTTCTAGTTTACGCGCGTTAGTCAGATTTTAAGTATCTGCAGTATTTAGTTACCTCACATACGTAGTAAAACAAAGTTTGAGACACATTTTTCATTGAAATTTGTATGGTGTGAACGCAACTTCATTTCCGGTCAAACGAAAGATTTTGTCAGTTGTTACGTATTAAATAATTATACATTTGTGCTTGGCTGTAAGGTAATGTGCAGACTATTGTCAGCATCCCAAAAAACTAGCTAGGTAATAATGAGCTTTGCGTGAAGAAATTCAGAAACATGAAAATAAAATCATGTATTTGCGTTCAATAAGAAAATGATTGAATTGCATTGTGGAAAATCTAAGCAACAAAGTATGTTTCCTGCATCCGCTACCGCTTTTACAGGCGCAAGTGAACTCAAAATGAAAGACGAAGCTATGCGTAATGACGTTGAATATTATTGATAGTCGCCAACTTCAAAGTTAGTAACGTCATTGTGTTGCGCAGAATTACAATAATATTTTAAGTATTAGGTCGGTTTAATTTATTATAAAATCTTACTTATTACTAATTAAAAGATATTGCGTTATATAACTTAATCCTTTCACATGAATCTAGTTCCAAATCTATTATATTTTGTCTAATAAAACCGGGAAGTAAATATAAAGAAATGAAATATGTATGCTGAGTTTATCCAAGTTTCTTCGATGTAACTTCACCAAATGCTGCATGGCAAATAGTTCATCTAAATAAATAACTGGCTCTTAAAATATCTATGAAGATTTTTGATTGGTTTTACACGGCGGCTTCGAAAACAACGACTTTCAGTTTATGTAGCCTAAACTGCCTTAGTTGACTATGAATATCTAAGCTTTATACCTGCAAGCAGTTCAAAATCTGGCATTAAAATAGACTCTGTGCAAATCCGAAAATAAGGATTTTTAGAGGCAACCACTCAGTTGTTAGTTTAGTATTTTTAATGGTTGAAATTTAACTGTAGATCAGGCAACGTTTCAAAAGCTATCTGAACAAAACAAAAACCGCAAAATTGACAAACGATATTTCAACCCTAGATATTCAGTTAACTGTTTTTGTGCTCAGTAGTATAATCGAACTTATTTGAGATAACCAATATTCACATATACTCTATTGGTTTAGTATTTGAAATAGCCCTCAGTAATTCGGCCATCACGATTTATTTGAGCTTAAATGGTCAGTATGATCCCAATAGGTACACGATGATTTTTACGATGAAAGATAAAGAGCCAACTTTAAAATGTTGTGCTAGCTATACCAGGCCTAGAGTCATAGATCATCAGAAAAATATTTTGCCCCACTGAATGTTAGTCTATGGCCTCTCCTATTCTGAGCACTGCTCTAGAAAACGTGAATAAAACATATTTGAATCGATTTTTCACTATATCTTTCCTATGCCATGAAGTCAAACTGTGCTTTTACACGTCCAGAAACATATCGCTATAAATTGATTTATCACGACATCATTTAGCTAGCTGAAATGCATGGATCACTTGTAAATATATGTTTTGTGCTAAATATTGACGCAGCCTCTCACTTTGTGAGAAATATACCCGTTCTTAATTTTTGGAAGTTTCCATTTTACTGCTTTCAGGATAACTGCGCACAAAATTCACGCAGAACGCGATATAGTTAGATGTTTAATATATAATTCTTCCTAAACATTATCAAATATTATTCAGCTATTTCAGAGTATACCATTGTGCCATTAATTAGAACATGAATTCTAAAGCCGCTTTTTTATAACTTATATATATGTTACTAACGTTTTAACATCGATATACCCTGTTTAACTCTTTAACAGCCATGGTAGATGCAGAACATGTGTATGACATATTAATAATGCTTATGAATCTAATATTTTTCAAATGAACTAGTGCGTTTAGAAAATGCTGAATTGCAACTTTTCCGTTTTGTGTAGCTGCCGTTTATTGGCCGTAAACAAATAAAAATCAGAACTTAATCTCAACAACAATAGGCACACCTTATCTGTGTCACTTTCAATCTCATTTCTCACTGAACCATGTAAGGAATTCAAACAGTTAATTTAATTTCAGTTCTGATATGGAGGTCCGAGAGAACTGCAAAGACATTATATCTGCTTGACTGAATGAAATTGATGATGGGTGGCGCGTGACCGTTGTCTGGTATATAAAACATGAAAATCATAGGAGAGTTTATGATAGCCAAAAATGCGCTTGGTCCTATGGTAACCGGACGTTTGGCTTGCTACAATAAAACAATTCGAAGTTTTAATCAAATTGTGTGCAATAACGTGATGCTTGTAGCATGCTCTAGATTTAGTTAATATGTTTTCTAAAACCTTTCGCGTAGCATAGGTTAAATCTATCCAAGAATATAGATGATTTACAAATATGTATATATATATATTGATTAAATTGTCTTTCGCACCAATCTAATCTGCTCCAACTATAAGTTCCTGAATATTCTTGAATTATAGTAGACTACACTTCGCAAACTATAATGGCATTTTCAATGTTACTGCTACTAGTTTTTAATTTTTGTTTGTGACTGTACCTTTTGACTGGCAAAAGAAATAATTTTGATTTTACGGATTGCAAGGAGGCTTAGTGTGTTGTTTTAATGTGGGGAACACAAAATTTGTAAGCCCCGTTTTGGAACCATATACAAATCTATAATGTCATACTCCTTGAGTTTCGTATGTTATTCCTTCCTTGCTCTTGATTTCTACCAAAAAGGCGTTAAAACCAAACCAAAATGACCGAGAGAGTGTGTAAAGTCGCGCGGGTCTGACAGTGAGTCATATATATCTTCCATCCGAAATGGACTACTGTGATACACATTCATCTGTTGAAGAGGGACCGGAAATGCATCGTTTCATCCTTATATTAGCCAATAGTAAGTTACTTAAAATTCAGTCTGCATTTTGCAAAATCAAGCAACTAGTGACCGACCACTGAAGGTTCATACTTGCGACTCTTATCCACATATAGATTCTCACATACAAAGCCCTCTGCCTTATGGATACAAATGTCTAGGCCACTGAGATAAAGTTTTCCCCGCTTCAATCGAATTATGTCTATATGC
Organism: Dicrocoelium dendriticum; assembly: GCA_944474145.2. Classification (NCBI taxonomy): domain Eukaryota; kingdom Metazoa; phylum Platyhelminthes; class Trematoda; order Plagiorchiida; family Dicrocoeliidae; genus Dicrocoelium; species Dicrocoelium dendriticum. Next base: position 36,067 of record CALYDF020002668.1, on the reverse strand, counting down.
TGATGGACCCAATAAAGTTAACTGAAATGGCTAAGCGATGAAATCACGGATGTCGAGATGGTTCTTAGTGACATGTCCGTATTCCGTACAGACAGAGCCTATATCGGATTTGGCGGATTATCTAATTCTAACTTAATGATCAGAATCTCCAAATAAATGAAAAATAATAACTTCACTTTTTGGACTCATTTTTGTTCCACCTGCAACTAGTAAGGTTGGTAGATAATTCATTGCTCTCGTACACCGTTCTCTTATCTGTCTTCCGGAAATAGACAACCGCTTGGAGGATGAAAACGGTTCCGGCTCAACTTAACGTTTAAATTTGCTTTGTTGGAGAAACAACTTGAAAGCAACAAAGTTCCGGTCTTCGTTGCTGTACAGCTTAAATCCGAAAGGAAGGAAAAATTCACTGGCCTACCACATCATATTCACGTTAATTCCACTGCGAAGTTCAGAGGAACAAGCAAGTTATTCTAGAATTCTTGTTTGTCAATGAAAAAATTATGAATGCCATAGTAATTTTGATTTTCTTAATGAGTGCAGTGACTACCAACACTTCTTTTAGCTACGTTTTTAAGCAAACAAAGTAAACGATAAGGTAATATTGGTCTGCAAAACGACACTTCACAAAATATTTATCCAATCTCATCATACTCACTGAGAGGTCGTTGCCAGCAAAGCAACCACCTATGTCGCTTGGAAAGAATTGGCCAATCATTAGAAGAGTAAACAATAAACATCAGAGACTAAGGTGCTTAGGATGAACGGGTGACAACCTTACTCTGAGTAGAACTCGAACGCGAATGTCCTAAGTTGCCCATTGTTAAGCACGAAATCTGAGCCATATATTTGAAAATAGAATGTCTATTTAAACCAGAGAAAACTGTGTGAAACCTGTTGCGAAGAAATAGTGAAATGCTACTGGATTTTGCGAAAGTCTTCGCTACAATCCAAAGCAACTGTTCACACATGTTTGGATCTATGTAATGTGCTAAGTGGCATTTCGTCTCTAAAACAACATATCTTGGAAAGTTTGGATTTTATCCAGGATGCAGCTAAGGCTATTAGTCAACCGTTCACTTGTAATTTCATGAAACACCGCTTTCTCAAATCATCCAAACGTAGATCACTTACCATCAAGATTCATCCACGTATTCACTGCCGCATGTGTGCTGAACGAGTGATAATACTACGTGAGAACAGTTCACCTGGTCTTGATAATTTTCAACCCAATTCATTGAAGGTAGGTGCTGAGTTTGGCTTGAAATTTATTTTAGGCTTTACAGTGCTGTCTCGCGGATTTATAGGTTCTAACGAGATGGAAGTGTAAAATCCCCTCCCTCATTCCTAAAAAACTCAATCATGCAATAACACGCGTTTTTACCGCTGCACTGCTCTTAGTTTACTTCATTTAATAACGGAATCTGTCATTAAAAGGACACTTTTGGAATATCTACAAATGTGGGATATCACCACGTAGAAGCAGCGTAAATTCCACCAAAGGCGCACATGTACGACAAAGTAGTTTATAGCCCGTGCTAGCTGGATTATATGCGTTTTCACCTGTTCGTTTCTCCGAGATTGATAAATTATTTGCATACGTTACACCACTATGCGAGTTGGGATCTTCTGTCACCTGCCTGTCGATCACGGACTGACGATGCAATAACCAATATGGTCACTGCATATGACCATAATAAAGATGCCACCTCGCATAGTAGTAAACCGTGTGTAAACACTTTATCAAGCTCGGATAAGCGATGAACAGGGGAGCCCCAACCGGGGCTACCAATGTTTCAAAATTTTCAAATAGGTCTTTGCTGGAAATGGCGTGGAGGCCTCCCCGCACGATTTATCTAAGGCTTTGAATCGTCTATATTCCTGCATATATCATTAAAAGCTTTAACTATATGGGATTGTGGAACTTATATACCTCCTATCCTACTCCAACGCTGCCCAAATGTGCGAATGCGCAACATCCTGTCCGACACAATAGCAGTTAACGGCGATGTCCCTCTACTCACGGTACTAGAACAACGACTATTCCTAGCGTTTAGGAAAATCTACGCCGGAGGGTTTACGTCAAAATTTTAAACATTGAGGAGAATCTCATGATTTGGAGGGCCGTCAACTGTGTAGACGAACACAAAGCACTCTACGGTGGTCTCCACAGGGCGTATGATTGGTCGGCTCAGAAAATGCTGGCGTTTAACCTTGCCAACCGTAAAATACCTGGCCAAGAGAGCATCTAGAAATGTCGACTAGGAAAACAATCATCACAGCCCACTGCTATTAATTTAATCGTGGGTGCTCCTACAAGACGATCTCGAATGCTCAAGGCAGTTCGAAAATTCGGTGATAAAGTCTGCAACATTTTAAGACAAATATGGAGGCCTCTGATCGTTTTGAGGCCATTTTCCGCAAATGTTAGAAATACGTAGTTTACGTATGAAATACGCTACAGTAGTGTGGTATCTGACATAGAAAAGACCATACTGCTCATGTAAGGCCACAACGGCTGCAACAAAATTTGTTAAGGGTTTTGCTTTACCTTACAAACAGTTTAGCTAAAGGTCTCTAGAAGTTTTCGGAGAATGACATTGTTATCTTTGATCTGATCTCATATATGTTATAGATCCTCAAGGTTTCACATTAGCTATGCCGTCCAAGCTTGAATCGTGTGTCACAACACCTCATTGAGAGGCCGCTGTTTGAAGTTGACGTGACTGTAAAACCGGCTAGAATGCCACAAGACCGTTTTCCTCCATTCGCGTATCTTAGCCATGGAACTTACGTCTGCAGCCAGTCATCTCTGACCCTACTTTAGGGAAATTCAGTACCCGAATAGAGGAAATATTATAACATTTTTGATACGTGCTAAAATCCAGATATCCGGGAGATGGTTAAAGTAAACAGACCATGTCTTCGCGTAAAATTTGCGAAAGTTATGTTACGCATTATTTTCTTGCTAAATTCATTAATGATCTCATTTTATTTGCGAAAACTATTAAACATTTGCTTTTAATACTCTTGATAAATTCATTGGTAATATCCTTATATCCTCATTGTGAAGGCTTACTTAATATTTCTGATCAGTGCTTAAGCATTGCGCAAGGGATCAAGGGAAATGTGCTGAGAGAATGACTGTGAAAACTATTCCATCATAATGACATCGCAATCCCAGGAACCATAAGGTAATCCTTCCAACATTAAATTGGTGAAACCCACTTAGAATATGTGAGGTAGACAAGTCACAGCTGAACTCGTGTTTAAAATTGAAACGACATATGAGGAGAACTAAATATCGGTTAAAATGCAGTAGTCTAGGAATACAGTGATGTAGGTTGAAAACTCTATGCTGAAACCAGGTGTTAAAAAGCATAAAACAAAGTAAATGCTTTGGCAAGAAACTTGAAAACCTAGTTGAATCCTCTCGTCTTTGCTTTAGCCCAATAGTTTGATTGTAGTAGTAACACAAAGCAAGCCTTACTGGAAGAAATGGAAAACGAAATCTTTAAATAAATAAGGATTGATTATGCCATAAAGATTTATTTTCGTTCAAAATGCCCAACATAGTGGAATATAACAGCAATATATTTATTATTTGGAGGCGAATTTTAAGATAGTCTAGGTGTGATCATCATTTATAAAACATTCCTCCTAGATACTATATATATTGCAATTGCATTAAGTAAAATATATGTTATACAATATCGCTGTTGGTTTATAAGACCGCATAGAAAGTCCTTTCTCGGTGCGCTCTTCTAATTGCCGTGAACGTTTATGTTTGATAAATAAAATAAACCAATAGCGAATTCATATTGATAGTGTTAATTTGTCGGCTGTTTTACGTAAATGCACACTATAAATATAAAGACAGAAATGATTCGAAGAACAAAAGCAATTGTGAGTGTCTGTTTATCGAATTGTTTAACAAAGGTACTTGCTGACTTTGGCAGTTTGAGTAGATACTTTTAAAGTTGTGTGCAAAATTGAAATTTGATTTGGTCGCACACGCCATCATTACAATTTAGCCTGAACATATATATCCATAAATGTGTGTTTTATATACATCATCTGTTCTGCTGAATAACATGTCAGATTCGTCGCAGTTAGACACAGGCAGACAGCCACTGCACATCCAGGAAAGCGCTGGATGGCCGTTTCGTCCTATTGAGACAAATCATTAACGCGCACCCGCCGATTCCTGCCGGATTCGCACCCACGACCTTACTCTTGTGAGTCAGCGACATATGCCAGAACGACGCAGTCTTTATGTTTTCTGTTAGGTAGTCGCCTCTAAAATACATTTGTTAAAAAGTATTATGTCACCAAATAATTTTGTCAAATGCCGTTTCTCGTGGTGAATTATGAAGATGACAACCAACATTAGTACAAAGAAGCAAACGTTAGGCGATATATGTCTTATGGAGCCTTTCCTTCGGTAAAGAAACATTAGGTGCAAAGTTGGACCTGGAGAATCGGCTGGTGGTTGGGTTGCTACAAGCAACCTCTATTGAGACCTCGGTTCACTTGAGGTGGACCTCGGTCAATAGGATCACAAAGACCATAAGTAAAATGGAAACATTATAATGTTGCTTATCCCAACACGGGCACCCCAAGACTGAGGTTTCGTCCTGCTTGGAACTCATCAGTTGGAGATAGCCTGAGTTGGGCTGGAACTCAGAGTCTAGTGGCTCATGGTTGACGTCATAGTCCCTATGCCACTGAGATCCACGAGCAACGCCTGGTCCAGCGGAAACGAATGCAAAGTTGGACTTGGAGAATTCGCTGGTGGTTGGGTTGCTAAAAGCAACCTCTTTTTAAGCGCGTTCTGAAAAGCAAAATGTGCACCGACTGTTAACAAATGTATGGTTGCATTCCACGCATACGTGAGTTATGATAAATTGGAAAATAATTGGATAGGAATTGCCAAAGCGATTCCTTATCGCATATCAGTCAAAACTGCGGTTTTCCGACTTAGACGTAGCTAGCCTATTTAGCTAATCTGACAAATATTAGGTGACGAGCTTTCGCAAACATTTTCGCCGTTTGACGTGAATATAACTGTAGACAAACTTTGTTATCTGACTTTATTCATGATCTGAAGCCAAATAGCCAGAAGTATATATAAGGATGAAAAGCAATTCTAAGAAACCCTTGCTTTACTTACATGAGCCTGAATGCAGCAGATTCGAGGTACAGCAAATTAGGTACAAAACCGGCGTGCACACAGGCGTGCAGCCATCGCCTTCTCCAGCTCAGTATGTTTCGCCACATTACCGAGGGATAGAATGTTAAATTTACGCCGATTCACGGCGGGAGTGCAGTACATCGATTTACGAAAATATATGTACAGTTTGGTCCGAACCAACTTGTGATCAGTGCCACGCTCAGCTCCACGCAGTACACGTGTCATGCGCACTTCATGCATAGCACGCTGACGTACGATGACATAGTCGAGCAGGTGAGCATGACCACTCCGTGGATGCGTCCAAGTTGCTATATCACTCACACTCAGTGCAAACCGAGTGTTCTTGATCGTCAGGCTAAGAGTGGCACATAGTGAGAGCAGCCTGTCACCGTTCGCATTCGCTGAACCAATGCCATGCGAACCGATAACATCTGTCCACGCTGATGCATCACGCCCAACGCGCGCGTTGAAATCACCCAGCAGAAATAGTCGGTCGCTCCTCGGAACAGACCGTATCACGGAGGATAGCTCAGTGTAGAACTGATCACGCGTGTCATCAGGATAACACATGGTCGGACCGTACGTGCTTATAAAAGTAGCAAACTTACCTCTTCCGAGTCGTAGGCGAACAGTCATCAGTCGCGCGCTGATGCCCGTTGGTTCACCCACCAGCTGGCCATGGAGGCGATGGGATATTGCAAATCCGACCCCATGTTCACGTGGTGCTGAGGCGGCGTTCCCCACCCAATAGAATGTGTAGCCAGCACCTGCTTCATGCAACTTACCTTGCTCAGCGAGCCGAGTTTCACTGAGCGCCGCAATATCGATGTGGTAGCGCGCCAGCTCCATTGTGACCAGTGCAGTGCGTCGCTTCGGGCGCTCGCTGGAGTTCCGGTCTAGTAGTGTGCGCACGTTCCAGCACCCGATGCTGAGTGCTTTGCGCGCAGGCATACGATTGCATTGGTGAGCAATCGCACGCGAGGTGGTCGTTGTGCTTCGGAGGTTTGCTTGATGGACTCCACCCGGAGCCTTTGGCTCAATAGCCTGACCCACAAGGCAGTGGGTGGTTTGGAGTTTTGCTTGAGGGACTCCGCCCGGAGCCTTCGGCTCAATAGCCTGACCCACAAGGCAGTGGAAAGCAGATCTAGCTCGGGAATGTGATTGCAGAGACAGATGGGGATCTGCTTGACGGCCGTCACACGCAGCATTTGAGGTTCTGGAACAATTATCATATGTTTTGCGACCGTAATTGGATACGCACCTGCGACCACGGCCAGATGCAAGGGGGGGTTTGGCGGGTTTGCACCAATTTGACCAGGGGCTGCCTGGCTTGAGGCGGGCAGTAGCAAACCATTGAACACCCGGAGGTGTCCTCCCACCGTCAGAGACAATGCGCGGCACTCGTGCTCTACGCCAATCGAGCATTAAGAATATATCCCGTAAACCTGTTGTCTCCCATGGCTAGGTTTTACGGGAAGTGGGCCATCGACCACTTCCTAACCTCCGAAGAGGATGGACTAGGGTACTGCCAGGGCGACCAATCCTGACAGGAGAACGACTCGGGTCCTCAGCCAAAGCCTTCGATCAAATGAACACAAGAAAGGCAACGGGTCTAGCACATGGTCAGTTACCTGACTCCTGCGGATTGGTGTCCTGGATCTTAGCAGGGAGAAGGGCGAAACCAAACTCCCACCCAGCGGTCGCCACGAGGAGGCGCCCAGGACATGAGAATATGGCGCAACAGTAGCAGCAGTGGGTAGACCATCTGTCAGGATCTAGCCACGACCAGCCTCAGCGCACCATAGGCTCGCCCGCCAGTGTAGCTATAATATATATTATATAGATATATTTTATTATATAGTTTGGGGCATCTATCACCTGACTCCACGAATTCCCACGTTGGTCATCATCGGACCGGACCACCCGCTCAGGCCATACTGTCACGACTTTGATAACGGGTTAGCGTCAGTTCGTTGCCTGTATGCGATATATAGACTAGGGAGAATGGTATAGTTTGAGATAAATAGTTGAACAGATACATCACAATGGAAAGTATACAGTAACCTTAAGTTTACGTTATTGGTAGTGTTTTCAGCAAAATCAAGAACATGAAAGCATATTGAGTGAAACAAGAGGATCATTTTCAGCAGGATTTTCTCGTTGGTGAAATTCATTACCATAGGCAGAATAACAACATCATAGGGGTGATATCTCGAAACCTCTATGATAAAGCTATTTGGGCTATACAGGGAAATCCAAAAAATTATGTTTTACAGAATACTTTTGTTTTAATATCGTGTATGCATATATCATTTATATATAAATATCATTACATGTACTCTCTTTCCTAGGACAGCTGGAAGGGTAACACTACATAACAGTTGCTTGTTTTGACCATATACGTGCTAAGCGTCTAAATGGTGTGGTCATAATATCGCATCCTGCGATAAGTATACTAGGGTTCTTTCTTTTGTTTCAAACATGAGTATTTAAAATATGACACCTGCAATTCAGGTACACAAATTGTGTTACATATTGTAATCTGCGGTTGTATGAGGTTGCCGAAGTATGTGATACGATCAAATCCGAGTAGGAAATTACGCCCATTAATTCTGCAATATCACAAATAATCATTGAGAGGAGAACGTGGCTTAGGCAGCCTACAGAGCTCACGTTAGTCCTTGGAATGTAGCAAATTTGATGTGCTGTACAATCACCGCGCCCCACTTGCCTGAGACAGGAAATTCGCACACCATTGGTGTCTAGCGCAGGGGTCACCAAACGTTTATTACAGAGGGCCGGATAAATAGAAAAATTAAATGGCACTAGCCAGATTTTATGAAAACTGACTAACATGGACCAGAAAAACAAACAAATTGGCTAGCGTGGCCCGCATAATTATTATGCAAAATAGTCGCGAACCAGAACGGAAACACTGAGATAAAAGACAACGAATACATGACACGAATTTTTCTCTTTACTTCTTTTCCTTTGATTTAATATAGGATGAAATACATAAGATGAAAACGAGAAACATATTACGAATTACAGGCATAATAAAATGCAATCGGAACATCGGAAATAGTGACGAGCAGTGGCCAAAGCGGACACAAGCAAATAATGCTACCAAATGTAAGAAACTTGATAATTTCTATCAACTTCCCATTCGTTAAAGTTATGGATTTATAAACGACAATGCATAAAATAGTGTCGGATGTAATGACGTGCCCTTCAGATGAGGGGGACCAATCCCAAGATTAAGGCAAAATATATGAAGTAAAACAGAATCACTTAAGGCTACTTGGATGAATGAGTTTCACGCGAGATTAATTCTGTTAATTTTCCAACGACGTGGGGTCATTAATGCAACGGTAGTATAGTGTCATATGTAGCCATCATGGAATGACTCACGTTAGATTACCAATAGTGTAAGGTCCCTGAAAATGTGATATACAGTGACAAATGGAGATCATATTACGTCTCGGGTCCTCTAGGTTTAATAAGCTAAGTCATGTAGAATAGGCGGTCCTGACGAACTGATGTAGCTCGCCGATTTCGGCCAGCAGGCCCTTATTTAGTGACCGCTAGTCTAAATGAAAGTTGTGCCAGTAGCGGTTGTGTAAACCACATTGGTAAAATAAAGCATAGCTTTGCATCCTTCATCGCAGGTCCAAATTTGGTTGGCGGCATCACGTTTCGGATTTGCCTGTCACTGTGACTAACCACAGGACTCCTGCGCCTACAGAGGGACCAAGGGTGAATTGCACTGCAACACCTACAGCTCCAACGACACTCTCCATATCCAGTGTAAACCCGAAGGAGTAAGACCGGGAGGCATTTGGATGGAAGCCACATTTCATCAACGGAACCGGCCCAAACTTCTTCACAGGCAAACACAAGCATATTTTAGTTAGGACTCAAGCGCACACAAGGCGGTGGCTGGACCGTAGTCTGGTCCATACTGAGAGCATGGAAGCAAACTTCGAGCCTAGCACGGCCACAAATACCGCGCACTCCGTCCCCTCCAGCAACGAGCAACTATCTCCTGGAGCCAGTATGGACATGGTAATGAGTAATAGACATGTAGGCACGTGGCAAACATGTATATCAAGCGCAGCCACACCGAAGATGTCAGGTAACAGGCAATCGCTTGAAATAAATTAGGAAAATTAATATGGTAAAACATACGTCTATGCAGATGTAACTCTTCGTTATAGTAGCATATTAAGTAATTTACTTAACAAGAAATCCGAGATAAGTACAAAGTATCACGAAGTTACTCGAAAAAATGCTACAAAGGCAATAAGGCCAACGAAGATAAGCGCTATTAGCGTAAACAATGTGTGTCAGTTAATAGAAGCTGATTCAGGTAGACAGAAGGAACCAAAGTGGAATGCAATTTATCCATCATAAAATGACCTAGTTTAACTTTACTTTGCCTCATCTCAACTGCGGTGTTGAAGCATTACTAATGTAATATCAGTATCAGTTTGAGGTACCACATATGGACATTTGAAGTGAATTGGTTGCAAAAAATTCGCTATCTGTTCAAGACGTCAGATAAGATATTTTAAGAAATTGTCACGATGCTAAAATGTTATCAAATTTAACTACCATTAACTCGAGCGACGTGTTCAAGTTGATAGAAAACAGTCCAGGTAGACATTAAAGCGACAATATAGCAAACCCACCACCTGAAATAAGGTGACTCAGTATGCAAGCACGATGTTAGTAAATGGAATGCAGCGTACCTATAAACACTGCGCCAGTTCAGCCTACGTTCTCTGCAGTCCCCGTCGTCGTTTCGGTGTTGACCCAGAGTGACCTCGCTCATGGCCTTCCTGACTCACGCAATCGCGACCACATATGTTACGGTACCATGCGTTCGATGTCGATGGAGCACCACTTACCGGTGCCTATCGTTTCCGTACTTGCCATTTTTCTTCTCTGCATGTATGAGATCTCTCTCCTCCACCTGCAGGTCCAATATATGCCAATATATATAGATATATATATATATGCACTACTAGCATGTAAGAATAATAATAACGACAATAATAGGTAGCTTTCTCTTGATATGCATCAAGCTTTCGACCGAGTACTACACAAGCGACTGTTATAACCTTGAAGAACTTTGGGATTCGGGACCCATTACTAGGTTGGCTACCTGAGTGATTGTCATCAGGTAGTTACTCTAGGTGATTATCGCTCTTCCCTCGCGCAATCACCAGTGGCGTCATTCAAGGTAGCTTGCTCCGTCCCTCGCTCTTTTTGCCCTACATCAGTGACATTACCCCATCTGTAAAACATGGTGGCTCATTTGTATTTGCTAACGATATCAAAATCGTCTATAAGCTTCGGTGTGACGAGCTTCACGGGACACTACTGCTCATTCAAGATGATTTACATTAACTTGAGTCATTATGCTGCAGATGGTTGCTAAACCACTCGGCTAAGTAATCAAGCATTATGTCTTACGGCTGCTGCATCCCAGAGCGATCTATCGCATTAAACAGTGAACGCGTTCCTACACAGTTGTCCACGCGAAATGTTGGAATTAGGTACTCGTCCAACTTTAATTTATCGAATAGACCCAATACCCAATGTCAGACAGTCTATGTTCAATGTATCAAACAACATACAAACAACTCGTGCTAGAGCGACATAATTGCTATGGAGCACCTGCAGAGTTCATTTACTAAACATCTGATTGGTAAACGCTTTGAAATAAGTTATCGAGAACGTTGCAATGAACTTCATCTCGCGCCACTTTGGATTTGGCGATTTAAGCACAACCTGGTGTTGCTTTTCAACATGCTACACAAAATGACCTATTCCATCCTGCCTACACTCAATTTACAAAACTGCTCAACTCGAGCGCTTCGCAACAAATAGTTCACACTAAATATACCGGAGGCTAGAACGAACGTCCGCTCTACTTTCTTCCTGGTCAGATATAGCTATCTGTGGAATAAACTACCAACAACACTCAAGTCTTGCGACAATATGGCTAATTTTATAAGGAGACTTGGCGTTTACCTTGATCTAACTAACATAATCTCTGTATTCACATGGAAAATCCCCCGATGAGTTATACAAAGTGGGGCCCAAAACGTATAAACCGCAATGCTTTCATAACTAGGCTTTGGCCTCAGTCATCGGCTAGAATATTAATACATTAAACGCATAGCCCGATACTCCACAAATGCATGTTACCCATGCAAGATCATGGATACTTCTGTTCAACTTGATCTGTGCCGCTAAAGACACGGTTTCTCTCACCAAGCGAAAGCTACTTATTATTATTATTGTTATTATTATTCTTACATGCTGGTAGTGCATATATATATGGGCATATATTGGACCTGCAGTTGCAGGAGAGAGATCTCATGCATGCAGAGAAGAAAAATGGCAAGTGCGGAAACGATAGGCACCGGTAAGTGGTGCTCCATCGACATCGAACGCATGGTACCGTAACATATGTGGTCGCGATTGCGTGAGTCAGGAAGGCCATGAGCGAGGTCACTCTGGGTCAACACCGAAACGACGACGGGGCCTGCAGAGAACGTAGGCTGAACTGGCGCAGTGTTTATAGGTACGCTGCATTCCATTTACTAACATCGTGCTTGCATACTGAGTCACCTTATTTCAGGTGGTGGGTTTGCTATATTGCCGCTTTAATGTCTACCTGGACTGTTTTCTATCAACTCGAACACGTCGCTCGATTTAATGGTAGGTAAATTTGATAATATTTTCGCATTGTGACAATTTCTTAAAATATCCTTTTGACGTCTTGAACAGATAGCTAATTTCTTTGCAACCAATTCACTTCAAATGTCCATATGTGGTGCCTCATACTGATAATGACATTACATTCGTGATGCTTCAACACCGCAGTTGAGATGAGGCAAAGTAAAGTTAGACTAGGTCATTTTATGCTAGATAAATTGCATTCCACTTTGGTTCCTTCTGTCTACCTGAATCAGCTTCTATTAACTGACACACATTGTTTACGCTAATAGCGCTTATCTTCGTTGACCTTATTGCGTTTGTAACACTTTTTCGAGTAACTTCGTGACACTTTGTACTTATCTCGGATTTCTTGTTAAGTAACTTACCTAATATGCTAATTTAAAGAAGAGTTACATCTGCATAGACGTATGTATTAACATATTAATTTTCCTAAGTTATTTCAAGCGATTGTCTGTTACTTGACATCCCCGGTGTGGCTGCGCTTGATATACATGTTTGCCACGTGCCTACATGTCTATTACTCATTACCATGTCCATACTGGCTCCAGGAGATAGTTGCTCGTTGCTGGAGGGGACGGAGTGCGCGGTATTTGTGGCCGTGCTAGGCTCGAAGTTTGCTTCCATGCTCTCAGTATGGACCAGACTACGGTCCAGCCACCGCCTTGTGTGCGCTTGAGTCCTAACTAAAATATGCTTGTGTTTGCCTGTGAAGAAGTTTGGGCCGGTTCCGTTGATGAAATGTGGCTTCCATCCAAATGCCTCCCGGTCTTACTCCTTCGGGTTTACACTGGATATGGAGAGTGTCGTTGGAGCTGTAGGTGTTGCAGTGCAATTCACCCTTGGTCCCTCTGTAGGCGCAGGAGTCCTTTGGTTAGCCACAGTGACAGGCAAATCCGAAACATGATACCGCCAAACAAATATTGGACCTGCGGTGAGGGATGTAAAGCTAGGCTTTATTTTACCAATGTGGTTTACCCAACCGATACTGGCACAATTTTCATTTAGACTAGTGGTCACTAAATACGGGTCTGCTAGCCGAATTCGGCGAGCTACATCAGTTTGTCAGGACCGCCCATACTACATGACTTAGTTTATTAAACCTGAAGGACCCGAGACGTGATACGATCTCCAAATTTCACTGTATATCATTTTATCAGGGACCTTACACCTTTGTAATCTAACGTGAGCCATCCCATGATGGCTAGATATGACACTATATTACCGCTGCATTAATGACCCCACGTCGTTGGAAAATTAACAGAATTAATCTCGCGTGAAACTCATTCATCCAAGTAGCCTTAAGTGATTCTGTTTACTTCATATATTTTGCCTTAATCTTGGGATTGGTCCCCTCATCTGAAGGGCACGTCATTACATCCGACACTATTTTATGCATTGTCGTTTTAAATCCATAACTTTAACGAATGGGAAGTTGATAGAAATTATCAAGTTTCTTACATTTGGTAGCATTATTTGCTTGTGTCCGCTTTGGCCACTGCTCGTCACTATTTCCGATGTTCCGATTGCATTTTAGTATGTCTGTAATTCGTAATAAGTTTCTCGTTTTCATCTTATTTATTTCCGCCTATATTAAATCAAATGAAAAGAAGTAAAGAGAAAAATTCGTGTCATGTATTCGTTGTCTTTTATCTCAGTGTTTCCGTTCTGGTTCGCAACTATTTTGCATAATAATTATGCGGTCCACGCTAGCCAATTTGTTTGTTTTTCCGGTCGATGTTAGTCCGTTTTCATAAAATCGGGCTAGTGCCATTTAATTGTTCTATTTATCCGGACCTCTGTAATAAACGTTTGATGACCCCCGCGCTAGATGCCAATGGTGTACGAATTTCCTGTATCAGGCAAGTGGGGCGCGATGATTGTACAGCACATCAAATTTGCAACATTCCAAGGACTAACGTGAGTTCTGTACGCTGTCTAAGCCACGTTCACCTCTCAATGATTAATAGTGATTTTGCAGAACTCATGTGCGTAATTTCCTACTCGGATTTGATGGTATCACTTACGAAGTCAACCTTCTCCAAACGCAGATTACAATATGTAACACAATTTGTGTACTTGAATTGCAGGTGTCATATTTTAAATACGCATGTTTGAAACATAAGAAAGAACCCTAGTATACTTATCGCAGAATGAGATATTATGACCATACCATTTAGACGCTTAGCACGTCTAGGGTCAAAACAAGCAAATTTTTATGTAGTGTTACCCTTCCAGCTGTCCTAGGAAAGACAGTACATGTGATGATATTTATATATAAATGATATATGCATACACGATATTACAACAAAAGTATTCTGTAAAACATAATTTTTTGGATTTCCCTGTATAGCCGAAATAGCTTTATCATAGAGGTTTCAAGATATCACCCCTATAATATTGTTGTTATTCTGCCCATGGTAATCCTGCTGAAAATGATCCTCTTGTTTCACTCAATATGCTTTCATGTTCTTGATTTTGCTGAAAACACTACCAATAACGTAAACTTAAGGTTACGTTATACTATCCATTTTGATGTTGTTCAATATTAATCTCAACTATACCATTTCCTAGTCTATATATCGCATACAGGCAACGAACTGAGCTAACCCGTTATCAAGTTCGCAAGTTTTCCTGAGAGGTTGGTCCGTCCGATGAGACAAGTGGATTCGTGCGAGTGATATGCCCAAATATATATATATATCTATATATATATATATGCACACGGCGGGAGAGCCTATGGTGCGCTGAGGCTGGTCGTGGCTAGATCCTGACAGATGGTCTACCCACTGCTGCTACTGTTGCGCCATATTCTCATGTCCTTGGCGCCTCCTCGTGGCGACCGCTGGGTGGGAGTTTGGTTTCGCCCTTCTCCCTGCTAAGATCCAGGACACCAATCCGCAGGAGTCAGGTAACTGACCATGTGCTAGACCGTTGCCTTTCTTGTGTTCATTTGATCGAAGGCTTTGGCTGAGGACCCGAGTCGTTCTCCTGTCAGGATTGGTCGCCCTGGCAGTACCCTAGTCCATCCTCTTCGGAGGTTAGGAAGTGGTCGATGGCCCACTTCCCGTAAAACAGGTTTACGGGATATATTCTTAATGCTCGGAGTGCCGCGCATTGTCTCTGACGGTGGGAGGACACCTCCGGTTGTTCAATGGTTTGCTACTGCCCGCCTCAAGCCAGACAGCCCCTGGTCAAATTGGTGCCAACCCGCCAAAAACCCCCCTGCGTCTGGCCGTGGTCGCAGGTGCGTATCCAATTACGGTCGCAAAACATATGATAATTGTTCCAGAACCTCAAATGCTGCGTGTGACGGCCGTCAAGCAGATCCCCATCTGTCTCTGCAATCACATTCCCGAGCTAGATCTGCTTTCCACTGCCTTGTGGGTCAGGCTATTGAGCCGAAGGCTCCGGGCGGAGTCCCTCAAGCAAAACTCCAAACTACCCACTGCCTTGTGGGTCAGGCTATTGAGCCAAAGGCTCCGGGTGGAGTCCATCAAGCAAACCTCCGAAGCACAACGACCACCTCGCGTGCGATTGCTCACCTATGCAATCGTATGCCTGCGCGCAAAGCACTCAGCATCGGGTGCTGGAACGTGCGCACACTACTAGACCGGAACTCCAGCGAGCGCCCGAAGCGACGCACTGCACTGGTCACAATGGAGCTGGCGCGCTACCACATCGATATTGCGGCGCTCAGTGAAACTCGGCTCGCTGAGCAAGGTAAGTTGCATGAAGCAGGTGCAGGCTACACATTCTATTGGGTGGGGAACGCCGCCTCAGCACCACGTGAACATGGGGTCGGATTTGCAATATCCCATCGCCTCCATGGCCAGCTGGTGGGTGAACCAACGGGCATCAGCGCGCGACTGATGACTGTTCGCCTACGACTCGGAAGAGGTAAGTTTGCTACTTTTATAAGCACGTACGGTCCGACCATGTGTTATCCTGATGACACGCGTGATCAGTTCTACACTGAGCTATCCTCCGTGATACGGTCTGTTCCGAGGAGCGACCGACTATTTCTGCTGGGTGATTTCAACGCGCGCGTTGGGCGTGATGCATCAGCGTGGACAGATGTTATCGGTTCGCATGGCATTGGTTCAGCGAATGCGAACGGTGACAGGCTGCTCTCACTATGTGCCACTCTTAGCCTGACGATCAAGAACACTCGGTTTGCACTGAGTGTGAGTGATATAGCAACTTGGACGCATCCACGGAGTGGTCATGCTCACCTGCTCGACTATGTCATCGTACGTCAGCGTGCTATGCATGAAGTGCGCATGACACGTGTATTGCGTGGAGCTGAGCGTGGCACTGATCACAAGTTGGTTCGGACCAAACTGTACATATATTTTCGTAAATCGATGTACTGCACTCCCGCCGTGAATCGGCGTAAATTTAACATTCTATCCCTCGGTAATGTGGCGAAACATACTGAGCTGGAGAAGGCGATGGCTGCACGCCTGTGTGCACGCCGGTTTTGTACCTAATTTGCTGTACCTCGAATCTGCTGCATTCAGGCTCATGTAAGTAAAGCAAGGGTTTCTTAGAATTGCTTTTCATCCTTATATATACTTCTGGCTATTTGGCTTCAGATCATGAATAAAGTCAGATAACAAAGTTTGTCTACAGTTATATTCACGTCAAACGGCGAAAATGTTTGCGAAAGCTCGTCACCTAATATTTGTCAGATTAGCTAAATAGGCTAGCTACGTCTAAGTCGGAAAACCGCAGTTTTGACTGATATGCGATAAGGAATCGCTTTGGCAATTCCTATCCAATTATTTTCCAATTTATCATAACTCACGTATGCGTGGAATGCAACCATACATTTGTTAACAGTCGGTGCACATTTTGCTTTTCAGAACGCGCTTAAAAAGAGGTTGCTTTTAGCAACCCAACCACCAGCGAATTCTCCAAGTCCAACTTTGCATTCGTTTCCGCTGGACCAGGCGTTGCTCGTGGATCTCAGTGGCATAGGGACTATGACGTCAACCATGAGCCACTAGACTCTGAGTTCCAGCCCAACTCAGGCTATCTCCAACTGATGAGTTCCAAGCAGGACGAAACCTCAGTCTTGGGGTGCCCGTGTTGGGATAAGCAACGCTGCAATGCTTCCATTTTACTTACGGTCTTTGTGATCGAATTGACCGAGGTCCACCTCAAGTGAACCGAGGTCTCAATAGAGGTTGCTTGTAGCAACCCAACCACCAGCGGATTCTCCAACTCCAACTTTGCACCTAATGTTTCTTTACCGAAGGAAAGGCTCCATAAGACATATATCGCCTAACGTTTGCTTCTTTGTACTAATGTTGGTTGTCATCTTCATAATTCACCACGAGAAACGGCATTTGACAAAATTATTTGGTGACATAATACTTTTTAACAAATGTATTTTAGAGGCGACTACCTAACAGAAAACATAAAGACTGCGTCGTTCTGGCATATGTCGCTGACTCACAAGAGTAAGGTCGTGGGTGCGAATCCGGCAGGAATCGGCGGGTGCGCGTTAATGATTTGTCTCAATAGGACGAAACGGCCATCCAGCGCTTTCCTGGATGTGCAGTGGCTGTCTGCCTGTGTCTAACTGCGACGAATCTGACATGTTATTCAGCAGAACAGATGATGTATATAAAACACACATTTATGGATATATATGTTCAGGCTAAATTGTAATGATGGCGTGTGCGACCAAATCAAATTTCAATTTTGCACACAACTTTAAAAGTATCTACTCAAACTGCCAAAGTCAGCAAGTACCTTTGTTAAACAATTCGATAAACAGACACTCACAATTGCTTTTGTTCTTCGAATCATTTCTGTCTTTATATTTATAGTGTGCATTTACGTAAAACAGCCGACAAATTAACACTATCAATATGAATTCGCTATTGGTTTATTTTATTTATCAAACATAAACGTTCACGGCAATTAGAAGAGCGCACCGAGAAAGGACTTTCTATGCGGTCTTATAAACCAACAGCGATATTGTATAACATATATTTTACTTAATGCAATTGCAATATATATAGTATCTAGGAGGAATGTTTTATAAATGATGATCACACCTAGACTATCTTAAAATTCGCCTCCAAATAATAAATATATTGCTGTTATATTCCACTATGTTGGGCATTTTGAACGAAAATAAATCTTTATGGCATAATCAATCCTTATTTATTTAAAGATTTCGTTTTCCATTTCTTCCAGTAAGGCTTGCTTTGTGTTACTACTACAATCATACTATTGGGCTAAAGCAAAGACGAGAGGATTCAACTAGGTTTTCAAGTTTCTTGCCAAAGCATTTACTTTGTTTTATGCTTTTTAACACCTGGTTTCAGCATAGAGTTTTCAACCTACATCACTGTATTCCTAGACTACTGCATTTTAACCGATATTTAGTTCTCCTCATATGTCGTTTCAATTTTAAACACGAGTTCAGCTGTGACTTGTCTACCTCACATATTCTAAGTGGGTTTCACCAATTTAATGTTGGAAGGATTACCTTATGGTTCCTGGGATTGCGATGTCATTATGATGGAATAGTTTTCACAGTCATTCTCTCAGCACATTTCCCTTGATCCCTTGCGCAATGCTTAAGCACTGATCAGAAATATTAAGTAAGCCTTCACAATGAGGATATAAGGATATTAACCAATGAATTTATCAAGAGTATAAAAGCAAATGTTTAATAGTTTTCGCAAATAAAATGAGATCATTAATGAATTTAGCAAGAAAATAAATGCGTAACATAAACTTTCGCAAATTTTACGCGAAGACATGGTCTGTTTACTTTAACCAATCTCCCGGATTATCTGGATTTTAGCACGTATCAAAAATGTTATAATATTCCTCTATTCGGGTACTGAATTTCCCTAAAGTAGGGTCAGAGATGACTGGCTGCAGACGTAAGTTCCATGGCTAAGATACGCGAATGGAGAAAACGGTCTTGTGGCATTCTAGCCGGTTTTACAGTCACGTCAACTTCAAACAGCGGCCTCTCATTGAGGTGTTGTGACACCGATTCAAGCTTGGTCGGCATAGCTAATGTGAAACCTTGAGGATCTATAACATATATGAGATCAGATCAAAGATAACAATGTCATTCTCCGAAAACTTCTAGAGACCTTAAGCTAAACTGTTTGTAAAGGTAAAGCAAACCCTTAACAAATTTTGTTGCAGCCGTTGTGGCATTTCATGAGCAGTATGGTCTTTTCTATGTCAGATACCACACTACTGTAGCGTATTTCATATGTAAACTTACGTATGTTTTAACATTTGCGGAAAATGGGCTCAAACCGAGCAGAAGCCTCCATATTTATCTTAAAATTTGGCAGACTTTATCACCGAATTATCGAACTGCCTTGAGCATTTGAGATCTTCTTGTAGGAGCACCCATGATTAAATTAATAGCAGTGGGCTGTTGTGATTATTTTCCTAGTCGACATTTCTAAATGCTCTCTTGGCCAGGTATTTTACGGTTGGCAAGGTTAAACTCCAGCATGTTCTGAGCCGACAAATCATACACCCTGTGGAGACCACCGTAGAGTGCTTTGTGTACGTCTACACAGTTGACGGCCCTCCAAATCATGAGATTCTCCCCAATGTTTAAAATTTTGACGTAAACCCTCCGGCGTAGATTTTCCTGAACGCTAGGAATAGTCGTTGTTCTAGTACCGCGAGTAGAGGGACATCGCCGTTAACCGCTATTGTGTCGGATAGGATGTTGCGCATTCGCACATTTGGGCAGCGTTGGAGTAGGATAGGAGGTGGATAAGTTCCACGATCCGGTTTATTTAAAGCTTTTAATGATGTGTGCAGTAATATAGACGATTCAATGTCATAGATAAATCGTGCGAGGAGGCCTCCACGCCCATTCCAGCAAAGACGTATTTGAAAAATTTTGAAACATTGGTAGCCCGGGTTGGGTGCTCCCCTGTTGATCGTTTATCCGAGCTTGATAAAGTGTTTACACACGGTTAACTACCATGCGAGGTGGCATCTTTTGTGTGGTCCCATGCAGTGTACCATATTGTTTATTGAATCGTCAGTCCGTGATCGACGGACAGGTAACAGAAGATGCCACCTCGCATAGTGGTGAAACGTATGCAAACAATTTATCAATGTCGGAAAAGCGAACAGACAAAAGACGAATATAATCCAGCTAGCACGGGCTATCAACTACTTTGTCGTACATGTGCGCCTTTGTCGGAATTTTTTATGCTTCTTCGAGGTGATATTACACCCTTGTAGATATTCCATGGTTGCGTTCTTTATGGATGAGGGAGGGTACTTTACACCTCCACATCTTTAGAACCTATAAATCAGCGAGACAGCACCGTAACGCCTGAAAAAATTTCAAGCCAACCTGTTAGCACCTACCTTCGATGATTTGGGTAGAAGGTTGTCAAGACCAGGTGCATTGTATTCACGTAGTAATGTCACTCGTTCGGCACACATCCGGCAGCGAATACGTGGAAAAATCCTGGTGGTAACGTGATCTGCGTTTAGATGATTTGAGAAAGCGGTGTTTCAAGAAATTACAAGTGAATGGTTGAGTAATAGCCTTAGCTGCACCCTGGACAAGCCAAGCTTTCCACGATATATTGTTTAGAGACGAAATGTCAGCACATTGCAGAGGTTCAAGCATGTGTGAACACTAGCTTAGAATTGCAGCGAAGATATTCACAAAATCCAGTTGGCGTTTCAATATTTCTTCCCAACCAGTTTCACACAATTTCTCTCGTTTATCAAGACATTCCATTTTCACATGTATGGCTCAGATTTCGTGCTTAACAATGGGCAACTTGGGACATTTGCGTTCGAGTTCTACTTAGAGTAAGGTTGTCACCCATTCGTCCTAAGCACCTTAGTCTCTGATGTTTATTGTTTACTCTTCTAATGATTGGCCAATTCTTTCCAAGCGACATCGGTGGTTGCTTTGCTGGCAACGACCTCTCAGTGATTATGATGAGGTTGGATAAATATTTTGTGTGAAGTGTCGTTATGCAGACCATTATTACCTTATCGTGTAACTTGCTTGCTTAAAAACGTAGCCAAAAAGAAGTGTTGACAGTCGCTGCACTCATTGAGCAACTCAAGATTACTGTGGCATGCATAATTTTCTCATTGACAAAAAGGAAGTCTAGAATAACTTGCTTGTTCCTCTGAACATCGCAGTGGAGTTTACATGATTATGATGTGGTAGGCTGGTGAATATTTCTTTCCCTTCGGCTTTTAGCTGTACAGCAACGAAGACCGGAACTTTGTAGCTTTCAAGTTGTTACTCCAACGAAGAAAATGTAAACGTTAAGTTGAGCCGGAACCGTTTTCATCCTCTATGTGGTTGTCCATTTCTGAAAGACAGATAAGAGAACGGTGTACGAGAGCAATTAATCATGTACCACCCTTATTAGTTGCAGGCGGAACAAAAAAATCCAAAAAGTGAAGTTATTATTTGTCATATGTTTGGAGATTCTGACCACTGAGTTAGGATAAAAACGAAAAATCCGATACAGGCTCTGTCTGTACAATATACGGACATATCACTTAGAACGATCTCGGAATCAGTGATTTTATCGCTCAGCCTTTGCAGTTAACATTATTGGGTCCATCTGCATATAGATATAGTTAGATTAAAGCGGGAAAACGTTATCTCAGTGGCCTAGACATTTGTGTCCATAAGGCAGAGAGCTTTGTATTTTACAATCTATATGTGGATAAGAGTCGCAAGTATGAACTTTCGGTGGTCGGTCACTAATTGTATGTTTTTTGCAAAATGCAGATATTGAATTTTAAGTAACTTACTATTGGCTAATAGAAGGATGAAACGATGATTTTCCGGTCCCCCTTCAACAGATGGATGTGTATCGCAGTAGTCCATTTCGCATGTAAGATATATATTACTCACTGTCAGACCCGCGCAACTTTACACACTCTCTCGGTCATTTTGGTTTGGTTTTAACGCCTTTTTGGTAGAAATCAATAGCAAGGAAGGAATAACATATGAAACTCAAGGTGTATTACATTATGGATTTGTATATGGTCCCAAAACGGGGCTTACAAATTTTGTTTTACCCACATTAAAACAACACACTAAACCTTCTTGCCATCCGTAAAATCAAAATTATTTGTTTTGACAGTCAAAAGGTACAGTCACAAACGGAAAGGAAATATTAGTAGCAGTAACATTGAAAATATCATTATTGTTTGCGAACTTAAGTCTACTATAATTCAAGAATATTCAGGAACTTATAGTTGGAGCAGATTAGATTGGTGCCAAAGACAATTTAATAAATAAACATATACAAATTTGTAAATCATCTATATTCTTGGATACCTTTTAACATATGCTACGCAAAAAGTTTTAGAAAACATATTAAATAAATATAGAGCATGACACAAGCATCAATTTATTGCACAAAATTTGATCAAAACTTCGAATTGGTTTATTGCAGCAAGTCAAGCGTCCGGTTATCATAGGACCAAGCGCATTTTTGGCTATCATAAATTCTCCTACGATTTTCGTGTTTTATATACCAGAAAACAGTTACACGCCACCCACCATTTAATTCATTCAGTCAAGCAGATATAATGTCTTTGCAGTTCTACCGCACCTCAATATCGGAGCTGAAATTAAATTAACTGTTTGACTTCTTTACAACGTTCAGTGAGAAATGAGATAGAAAGTGACGCAGATAAGGGTGTGCCTTTTGTTGTTGAGAATAAGTTTTGATTTTTTTTGTTTACGGTCATTAAACTGCAGCTGCCCAAAACAGAAAAGTTGCAATTCAGCAATTTTCTAAACGCATTAGTTCATTTGAAAAATATTAGATTCACAAGAAGCTTTAGTGTGTTAAACACATGATCTGCATCTACCATGGCCGTTAAAGAGTTAAACCGGGTATATCGATTTGAAAACTTTAGTAACATATATATGTACATATGTTTTTAAAAAGCGGCTTCAGAATTCATGTTCTAATTAATGTCACAATGGTATACGCTGAAGAAGCAGAATAATAGTTAATGATTTTTATGAATAATTATATATTAAACATCCAACTCTATCGCATTCTTCATGAATTTTGTGCACAGTTATTCTGAAATCTGTAAAAGGGAAACTTTCAAAAAATTAAGTACCACTATATTTCGCACAAAGTGAGAAGCTGAGTTAATATTTAGCAAAAATCATATATTTACACTTGATACCATGCATTTGAGATAGTAATATGATGTTGTGGCAAATCATTTTATAACGATGTCTTACTTGATGCGTAGAAGCACAGTTTGACTGCATGTCATAAGCAAGATATTGTGAAAAATCGATTGAAATATGTTTTATTCAAATTTCATAGAGCAGTACTCAGAATAGGAGAGGCCATAGACTAAAATTCAGCGAGGACAAAATATTTTTCTGATGATCTATGACTCTAGGCCCGGTATAGCTAGCACAGCATGTTAAAGTTGGCTCTTTATCTTTCATCGTAAAAATTATCGTGTACCTAATGGGATCATACCGATAGCATTCAAGCTCAAATTAATCGGGTTGGCCGAATTACGGAAGGCTATTGTAAACACTAAACCAATAGAGTATATGTGAATATTGGTTATCTCAAATAAGTTCGATTATACTACTGAGCACAAAAACAGTTAACTGAATATCTAGAGTAGAAATATCGTTTGTCAATTTTGCGGTTCTTGTTTTGTTCAGATATCTTTTGAAACGTTGCCTGATCTACAGTTAAATTTTAATCATTAAAAATACTAAACTAACAACTGAGGGTTGCCTCTAAAAATCCTTATTTTCGGAAATGCACAGCGTATATTTTAATGCCAGATTTTGAACTGCTTGCAGGTATAAAGCTCAGATATTCATAGGCAACTAAGGCAGTTTAGGCTACATAAACTGAAAGTCGTTGTTTTCGAAGCCGCCGTGTAAAACCAAGCAAAAATCTTCATAGCTATTTTAAGAGCCAGTTATTTATTTAGATAAATTATTTGCCATGCAACATTTGGTGGAGTTACGTTGAGGAAACTTGGATGAACACAGCATTCGGAGTTCATTCCTTTACATCTACGTCCCGGTTTTATTAGACAAAATGTATTACATTTGGAACTATATTCATGTGAAAGGATCAAGTTATATAACGCGATATCCTTTAATTAGTACTAAGTAAGTTTTTCTAATAAAATACACAGACATAATATTTAAGATATTATTGTTCTTCTGCGTAACACAATGACGGTACTTTCAATTTAGCGAATATCAATAATTTTCGGCGTCATTCTTCATAGATTCGTCTTTCATTTTGAGTAGCGGATGCAGGAAACATACTTTGTTGCTTAGATTTTCCACAAAGCAATTCAAGCATTTTTTATTGAACGCAAATACATGATTTATTTTCATGTTTCTGAATTTCTTTACGCAAATCTTTTTATTACCTAGCTAGTTTTTTGGGATGCTGACAATAGGCTGCACATTACCTTACAGCCAAGCACACATGTACAATTATTTAATACGTAATAACTGACAAAATCTTTCGTTTGACCGGAAATGCAGTTGCGTTCACACCATACAAATTTCAATGAAAAATATGTCTCATACTGTGTTTTACTACGTATCTGAGGTAAGTAAATACTGCACATACTTATAATCTGACTAACATGCGTAAATTAAACACAAGTTATCACATACGGAACAAGAATTTCATGTTGCTAAAAGTGATGCAGCGCAAAGTTAATCTGCTTCGAATAACATGAATATACGGGCAAGTCTTTTTAATGATATGATGAAGTTCATATTCAACAGCATCTACGCTCTCAATCAAAATATATGTATTCTGTACAGTTTAGCCATTCTAAATGAGCGACATATCCATGAGCTATATCAGAAAATACACCAAAATGGATGACACTGATATTTTTGGGACACTTCTCGTGATTACCAAGAGTAACTAGACGAATGTCAATAATAAAATAGAAAATAATATTTTTAGAGAAATTTAGAAATCACTTTATAACTTAGTTATAAGCAACGGTTCTCAGAAAAATTCTTATGAAAACAAGAACACACAAGGCAAAGAAGCTAAATAGACAACCGCCCATTCATTAAAAATGCTTTACTTGGATTTCAAAGAGAAGTACTACAACAAATAATTCCAACGCCGCCTGTTCCGGTATCCGCATCGTGCTTTGGGATACGGCGGGATATCAGGTTCAATAGTAATTAAACCAATTCTCACGCATGTTACTTATTGTGTGTAACCGTTTCGTTTGCAAATGGCATTCAATTCAATAGCGTACTACTCAGTAATGCATGTGAGTATGAATGAAACCTTTGAAAATAAGGCTAATTTTTGAATGAAAAACAAAATATGGCATACTATTTTGATTATTATTATCATGATATTTATTTTATGGAAGGAAATATTGTGAGTAAGAACATACGAAAAATTTACACAGCGCTACTAGGCCCAGAAAACGCAGCAGCAGTGCACAGCTGTTAGTTGTAAAACACTTTCATATTGGCCCAATATGACAAATTATTTACCAGATAGTCTCGAACGTGGTTATCTAGAGCGGAAATAATTAATGGATTACCATCATTCATCCATTGTACAAGGCACTGGAACTGAAGGAACGCAGTACTATTGAGGATCGCGGTATTAATTGTCAATTAGCTGCTAGGCTGATTGAAACTCAATCGACGTAGTCTTACGGAGCTAACATCAAACGTTTATGCCAGCGAGAATGTAGGATTCCTAACCGCAGTACAATGTGGTTTCCACAACCATGCTCAACTAACGCCGCACAAATTAGCTGAATACGGAACCATATGTTGAAATGTAGGTCCGGCCTTAACAAAAATTATGTTCATACCAATAAGGAAGTAGTTCACTGTACATGAAAAGAGGTTGTATTATGTGTGCTTTTATTAAGAAAACCACAAGTCTTTATCATTTAAATATTTTAGGACAGAGCAGAGGAGGTTTTAATTAAAAAGCTAATTTAGGGTATAATATAACTATCAGCCGTCTAACACAGCAATCGCGATTCTTTGAGCTCCACGCAGTATGGTCTATCCGTAAACATTAATTGTTTTATGTCATTATATAATTTAGAAATATTTGTATATA
The DNA here is from genome assembly GCA_944474145.2 of Dicrocoelium dendriticum. NCBI lineage: Eukaryota > Metazoa > Platyhelminthes > Trematoda > Plagiorchiida > Dicrocoeliidae > Dicrocoelium > Dicrocoelium dendriticum. The sequence goes on along the minus strand of CALYDF020002668.1, from coordinate 9,985 downwards.
TCCTTGTATATATAAATATAAATGTATATATCTTTTAGTTTCTCATTACAACATGCAACATATTTAGCACACCAACGGGTACAACTTTAGTGAATTCAGTTCGTTTTCGTTTTTTATTTAGTTCTGATTGCCTTTTTATTTGGTTATTTGCTTTCACTAATGTTTTGTCAGTTCAAGCTGCTGAACGAAAGGTTTACCCTGCCACGCAAAAAACAAGACCCACTGGTAAATATACAAATGTATGATGGATCTACGAATGTTAAGATGGTATTATACTAGTAACTATAAAGTACATCTAATGAATTACAACAACAAATCGTGTCAGTTCGGTTACTACGCCCACTGGTAATTAATAAACGGCGAACAGGATTACTGGTTTGTGCACCTAGCAGATATAATGGTTACGTAAAACGAATCATTCGTAAAACCAGTAGGAACTTGTTTACTTGCAGGCAACATTAGCACCGCAACAAGTAAGATGAGAAGGTGCTGGTAACACTCTCAAAGGAACTACCCTACAAGGAAGTGAGTCCACGGATACGGTTCCACCTGTGACTGAAAATTATCAATTAATCCCCCTTAACATAAGTACCTCGTTTACTTTGAATCCTTTGTGGAGCGTGCTTCTTGCTCTCAAATCTTATAATTACCCTGCCAATATCGCCCATTAATTAAATACTTAGACCAAGGTTGTGATTTTACTATTTGCGCGCTAGTAATGTATACATATACCAAAATGTAGTTTCAAAATGTTTATTTTTCCAATATGCTTTCGTTGACTGTTTTTGTAGGGTTAAATTCATTTATCATGCATTGACTAGCTCCTTACACATTGTTGAATATAAAACCGTTTTAAGTCGTCATTCATCTTGTGGCAGACGAAACGCTTCTCAGTATAAAGAATTTAGGACGTATGTGAAATCTAAAAAATGCAAACGTTAATGTGGTTCCCCCATAAACCTAAAGTGAAAACGATCGTAACTAGACGGCAGTAATAGTAAGGAAGCTGCAAGGATGCTGCCATTTGAAATATAATTTTTTGTGTAATTAAATGCATCAGTCGCAGCTAAAATACACCCATTTGGAACTGCAAACTATAACAACTACTTTGTCGTATGCTAAAATGTTTCCGACAAAACACGTTATCTCTAATTCCATAACAGACATAAATATTATCACGGGCTTGTAGCCCTTCCCCATATATGCAAACAACACTAATTATAAAATATACGACTGAAAAATGTGTATATGAAAGTGATGCAGATTGGTGTTACACATAACGCAAGTCAGTAAACAGTTTACACGTCTGACTAGAAATAGTAATTTCATGACAAACATGAAATGCGTTAGCCTTCTCATTGAAATGTAATCCACTTCACAGTGAGGAAATGAAAACATATTTCTTTTGAAGCCACGAATACGTTTGTTTGCAAAATACTATTAGAGCTTAAGATCACTTCTGACATTAAGCACTGGTAAAGGAACTTTCAGTTTTAACCCATAAAATGCAAATATACTAATGTACAAACAAAGGCCTAACGCAGGAAGAGGTAAGATTTGGCAGTCTGTTCTAGTTGAACAGAAATCAGCTGGTTCGTGGCGAAGATGAATTGTAATTCCACTGCCGGAATAATCCTTCTTATCGATTGCGTCAGTTTTCTTGTCAACAGCTCACTAACTTGCCACTTTTAAATTCAAGGCGTCCTATTAGTATATCTTGCTCGCCCTTTAGGTGAGACAATGTGCCATGTTACGTTTGTAGTTAAGCTTCACATAAATAATGAGGTTTGTATTCCGAGGTCCGCGTCCTCCTTATTTTGGTCTTCCTTACTATGGAACCATCATTTTGTCTACTTAGGTGTACATCCAAAATTGTGTTGGCTTTAGTTGTTTAATTTCGTAGATGCACCTAATCTTCGGAACATCCCGAAATGTGTGTTCACAATTATTCGAAATTAGTGCTTTCGCCTGAACTACTTGACATTTTGTCACTCAGTCAAAATTCTGTTTTCCTACATGCAACGAACGTCAGCTTGATAACGAGACGCACTTTGCAAACGTGTTAGCACTAACGAAGGGTTTAGCCACGCTATCAACGGATGCTCTAGTATGTTTCAAATCCTCTGTAGCCAATTGATGTTACCAATATCGAAATTACGAGGTGAATCAACGTGGCCAGATTACTCGTACAATTTGAAATTCTTTAGTGTTAAAAAAGAAATAAGGCAGTCGTCTACAAGCCAGGTAAGGGAAGTGGAAAGGTCTTAATGAAAGAAGTTATTACATCTAGATAATAAACAAGATTCTCCGAGACTAAATGATGTTTTATGTAATGGTAGGCAAGAACGATCCAAGAGACAAAATGAAACCAATCCTGACGTAATGCCTGAAAGATCTATGCACCCTTGGTATCATATCTGGCAGTCTGTTTGAAAGTCTGAGGCCAATTGGAATATCTATACCGAGAACGTTTGAACTGCCAAAAGTTTACATAGAATATATTATTCCACGCCAAATGTTGTCCATGGCAAAATTTGCATCTCATCCTACAGCCCAGTGGTTGGCAGAATCGCTGTAGGCAATAAGGAAACTAATTGCTTAACGTAATGTTCGAGATAGTTTTACATTCGTAGAGCCCATTAGGGATTTGGACCTGAAGGAGAAGTAAAGGTTCTCATTTCATTATTTACGAATGTCCTGCTACTAGAAACAATATGAACAATGGTTTATAACGGGTAAACAAGCAAGTGCTTCTCATGTTCCGTAGGGTGTTTGGAATGAGATAACGTAGATCAAGGGATAATTGTATCGTCGGTTAGGGCGATAACAGCTTTAACTGCACTGCCGTATAAAGGGAGCTTGAAATTAGAATGTGCGCACACAAAGTAAAAATGGAAGTGGTTATTGCTCACGTTATAAGCGAGAAAAAATAAAAAATAGCAAAGACAAAGCTACTCATGTTCAGCTATCTCAGGTCGACGGGATAGAGAAATCCAGTTTCTACAGTAGTAGTGTTTATCAAATTGTGTGAAGGGGTTTGGAATGACTCATTCTCAGGTAGCTTTATGGCACCGTCCATTGTTTGTTGTGCATTAGTGCCAGCGTCTCTTGTTCATGGGATATAGCATGTGGTGTAAATGTGACGAAGTATCATCAAAGCCTTTTTGAAAAGCGATAGGGTGGGGGCACTAATTACATGTTCTGGGAAGGCGTTCCAATTCTGTGAGGGGAGATATGGTTTCCCAAACATTCCAGTCGGCTGTACTGAGTGACCAGTTTTAACTGATGACCTCTTAGAGGGATGTTTTGACGGAGTATCAGAATGGAATGACATGGGTGGTTGGGGTTTTTCAAGATTTGGTACACCATTATGAGATGGCCCCTTAGACCCCGATAACGTCCAATGCATATTTTGAGAGTCCTCAGTTTGAGTGGATAGGCGAGGCTGGTTAAACCTCTGACGCTCTTCGATGTCCTACGTTGTGCAGTATCAAGCGCGGTGAGATGGTGCTTAAGCCAGGGTTGCCACGCTTGAATAGCGTATTCCGCGCGCCGCCTTAAGTACTCACTAAGCATTTTTAGAAGGTTTGAATGTTAAAACTTCTTAAAAGCTCTGCGAAGAAGGGCGAGGTATTGGTTTTCTTTCTTAGATGCCTTTTAGTCTGCTTTAAACAACCGATGTCATCTTGAACTAGCACGCTGAGATCGGACTCGTGAGAAGTCCGCTGTAGAATTTTTGGTCCTAGGCGTTACTTGTGCATACTCTTGTGCCGTATGCTGATAACTTTGCACTTGGTGATGTTGAAATGCAGCACCTTCTCGATGAACCATGTGTACGCTTTGTCCGGGTCATCCTGTAACGCTGTGTGCACCTCCAGTGCAGCTATGGTACGTCATACCTTTAGATCATCAGCAAATAGTAAACATTTAGAAGATAGCACACTCGCGAGAGCATTTATGAACACCAGAAACAAGCGGGATGCATGTATCAGGCACTAAGGTACGCCGCATTGAAATTTGATGGATTCCGATATGCTGCTTTGAACCCTCACATACAGGTGAAGTTGCACGAGAAAGTCTCCCATCCAACCAAGAACACGACTCATGATTCCAAATTCCTGGAGCTTGTGGAGTAGAATGCGTTGGTTTAGACTGTCGAACGCCTCTGAGTAATCCAGGTAGGCCGCGTCAACTTCTACATCAGCGTTCACAGGTTCCATCCAGCTTGCAAAAGCAATCAAAGGATTAGCGGTACAGGACCGATTTTGGCCAAATCCTTGCTGCTCCGGAACGAGCATTTTGTCGCTCTCCAGGTACCCCTTCAAAGCTTCAGCTACAGTGAACTCTATAAAATTGAAGATCACAGGAAGTAGTGTTATCGTTCGATAATTTGTTGGTTCTGCACGCTTGTCACTTTTGAAGATTGGCATAACGATTCCGTGCTTCTACATCGTGGGAACCTGCACCTCGTTCAGTCATCGTTGAAAGAATGTTGCTAGTGGCGCCGCCAAGCTCCTGGCAGCAACTTTGAACGCCTTCGCGCGAACGCCTTCCGCACTCGGGGAGCTGAATTCGCAAGGTGACATCAGCCTCTTCAGTACTGCTGCGGAGCAAATGATATGTGGTTAAGCTCTGATGGCGGCATTATCTGCTTAGGATGGATATAGGAAGATTGCAGGCTTTGAAAGGCAGGGCCGAATTATTGTCCAAGAACATTGACCGCCTCTTGAGCGGTTTGGGCTAATTCGCATGCTGTGTGCAGGGCAGGAACAAAGCGCTTAACGCGGCGAAAATTGTCAACGTATCTCTATAGTAGTTGGAGTTTGAAGCAAATCTTTTCAGCTTGAACTTTTATTTTCTTCAATTTATCCTTTTGGAGGGGTTTGTCAAAGTGATTCGTTTGTATTGTGTAGACTTCCCAGCTATCGTCGTTCGGGGAGGCTATGTAGGTGTGCCGCGCCTAGTAGCTTAATGCCTTGCATTTACGTGTCTTTCTACTTACGAAAGACTTCATCGTTCTAGGCCGGTAGAGTTTGGTTTCAGATGTTCTTGCCACGAGCTTGTTAAATATGTTGACGAATTCTCCGCAGGTCACCTCAGGTGTTAATTCGACTAAGAACGACAAGCTTGTTGCATCACTGAGGTCGGAGAGGTCGTTATAGTTGGATACGACATAATATTAATCGGCATGCTATTTAAGATAATCTGCGTAGCACATGTAATAAAGAACTAGCGTCGCACGATACCTGCGACCCAGATAAGTATTGGTTATCACTCATCTGACCATTATTTCTTCATTAGTGAATATTCGGTCCAGTATAGATAAACACTTAGTTCCCCTAAATCAGTTGGGTGTGATGACGTGGCCATAAAGTGGGAACTATGAAACCAGATTTTGCAATTCATTTTTGAATTGCCCTCCTGGTGTAGTCTTGGATTCTAGAGCATATAAGTTGAAGTCGCCGGTGTCTAGTAGGTAACTGTACTACCTGTTTATTACTTGCTTCAACGCAGCCAACAAGTTGCATTCCAACTCAAGAGTAGACGACGGTGGGCGCAAACAACAACCAATAGGCCAAGATCGTTCACTTACAGCCGGAAACTACACCAAATAGAGTGAGGTACGTCGGTTTCCCAATTGTTTACGAGTTCGCATTGGAGGTTATTAGGAAAGTAGGTGGCTATCATACGACTTCTGATGTCTCGATCCATCTGGACAACGGCCATGCCTGTTAGCGTGATTTCGGCTTCCGTTGTCTCAAAGCGCAACCACGTTTCGATGAAAACCATGAGGTCCAAAGCTGTTGACGCGTGTCGAAGTCTTAATTCAGCTAATTTGCTAAGTAGATCTTGGGCATTTGTGTATATGCACGAGAACTTCTCGGAGACCAACAGTGTGTTTGATTGAATGGATGAAGCAAATGAGTTCACGCCGACCAATAAATGATCGGCGATTAATCTTTATTGGATAGGTTGCAGACTCTCGAGACGAATTTGGTATATAGTCAAGTATCAGATGACCCGAATCCCGCTGTTTGCTCGTGCTCTGCTGTGTGCCTCCGGATATTATGGCTAATGTTGTAACCGTCCCTGAGTCGGGTCCTGCTGTTAACATACTCATTGAGATTTGTGCCTCTATGAATTTTCATCAAAAAGTGCTGGTGTTCCCGCTGCTTTCAGACGAAATTTTGTTGCCCATCTCCTACGGAATTTAGTCTAGTTCTCTAGAAGGGTTTGTGCAGTTAGTTCTGATTGCAATACACATTTTAACAGCTGGTATCCCACCACTTATAGTTTGGTGATATGGGGATCCTTGTCAAAGAGGTGGCCACGACATTTTCGATAGGAAGAGCCTCCCGGATGTAGTGACATTTGTCGCGGTCGTGAATATGACCATCGTCGAAAGAAAAATTGGTAAGCAGAGGAAAACCTGGAACAATCGCTCTTTTATTACCTTGAATTTTTCTGTACCTCTCCTTGTTAGCGCGATCCACTAAACGTTCTATCCACGGGATTTCAGGTAGTATGCTCACTACAATTGAGTCATTGCGGAGGCGAATGGCAGACAGTAGAGTACCGATGCAACTACGTGCATGAGAACAGCGTTCATTTAACAATACCCTTACAAAGCCTATAAGAATTTTTTCTGAGATTCCCCTACAACGTTCAGTTTCCTTTCAGCGGCGTATTATGAGCTTAAATGATGGCGTCGCAATTGTTTCTCCAATCGAAACAGTGCTGGTGGATATTATTTAACCCAAAATAGTAATTAAATGCTTGAGTCAACTTATAGGTCTTATCGACCAATACTATCGCTTTACGAATGACATCTTTTTGTGACCCATTAAGATATCTTAATGGAGGATAGAGTGGCAGATTTTATCGGTGCGCACCCGGCGAATAAGTTTACCAAGGAACTTGAAAATGATGGTCAAATCTCATTTCGGGATGTACACCTAAGTAGACATGTGGTTCCATAGTAAGGAAGAACAAAAGAAGGAGGACGTGGACCTCTCAGTATACAAACCTCATTAGTTATTTGCCGCTTAAATACAAACGTAACATGGCACATTGTCTAACCTTAAGGGCGAGTAAGATATACTAATAGGACTTTCTGGAGGATGAGATGAAATCCATCCAAAACACGTTGAGCGAAAATGCTTATCCCGAAAAATTCATTCAGCGCAACATGCAGCCCAAATTAACACTGGTACTAGCAAACTTAGTCAGGAAAAATGCCCTCTCCATCCGCCTTGGATTTAAAAGTGGCACAGTTAGTGAGCTGTTGACAAGCAAATTGACGCAATCGATAAGAAGGACCATTCCGGCAGTGGAATTACAATGCATCTTCGCCACGAACCAGCTAATTTCTGTTCAACTAGGACAGACTGCCAAAGCTGATCTCTTCCTGAGTTAGCTATCGAGTGCACTTGTTGGGCAAAATATATTGGTTGCACGGCTCATCAACTGTCACGTCTCATTAAGGAACATAGCCATAAATGGTTGGTGAACGAGGGAACCATAATTCTTGTAAGCGGTATTTTTTCTCATCTGTTAAAGGCAGATCACCAGATTAACCTCCAGAATTTCTTTACTATGATTTTTTAGGTTCCAATGTGGAAAACGAAATGTACGCTTTCAAGGATGTTTGCCACAGCAGAGGTCATTGTGACCCGCTTATTCCAGTCCCCACTGTGTGGCGAATATTTTGATTAAATCTCTATACCTGCCCAGTCCGAACAGCCTTCGGCCGAACCATTGCGCTGACATTTTTTCAGGCATTTAATTACTTTTCCTGCAATTGATTTTTGTGAATAAGATAGCGGCGAACTATTCGCGGTCTAACCATTGACCGAGTCATTTCGGTACAGTCCACGAACCAATCACTGTGTTTGAATTTGTATTTTAACCATATATGTTTATATCCTAGTGCGTATATGAATCCCTCCAGACTTGCTTTGCCTCAGGCTTGTGTACTTTATTAATCACTGAAAATTTCCAAATGTGTAACTACTTTTTACGTATTGATTACTTGGGCGCTTGAATTGCCTCTGTGGAACTTATTTGTTTCGCCCTAAACTAGGAAATAATTTTATGCACATCATGTTGCTGTAATAAAGAAAAAGTTAACTCCAATGCTTAAGAAAATATATCGTCTTACCAAGCTAAATGTACTGAAACCCTTATGTAACATTTAATTCAAAAATTGCTGGAGCCACCTAATTAAAATTCTTTCCGTTTATTTGCAATTCATAACGACCAATTATGTTAAAAACGGCGTGTAAAGTGTAAGAGCTTTAACGGCTATGTTCGGTTTATTTATTTGTACACACTGCATTAGTTCCATGCGACGCCACTAAATAAATGATAATTGCCTTCATTTGCTGCTAAATAATTTGCTTTAGTTTATTTTGCATAGGCTGCCCTCATTACCCTTATCTTATTATTCACTGGTTTGTTCTTAATAATAGCCAAACAAGATTTATTTACAAAGTCAATAAAGAGAACTATAGATACGCTGCGAGGCGTAATCGAAAGGTCGAAATTAGATAAATGTCGACATTTCGTGCCAACCAATCAAACTTCAAATGCATTTACCTAACGTTGACATACATATAGATTATATTCAAACACAACATTCAATACCTCGCATTAAACAGTAAAAGTGACTCAAACGGAAATCCGTTGTGAATGCAATTTTTAAGCTCCACTTTAGGAATCAAACAGGGTTGCCAGAAGTGCAAGTGGCATAATTGTGTCTTACGGAATGGTGATGCGTAAAAATTAGACATATCACGGAACAATCATAAGGTGGAATTGTTTTTGCGTCACTGACTTAACCTAGGCTTTATATACTTTAGTCAATGCTATTCCACAAACGTCGGCACATCTTTATGCCTTGCACTTATGGTATTATTTAGGTTCCTCATAAATTTATTACGAATTTTATCAATGTTTTCCTGAAAGGAAGGCAAAATCTTGAACGTAAATTGCAAGTAGTATCTCATTAGAATTTATACCATTTTGCTATCAATCGCAACATATCATTTTGCTGAAGTTCATCGTAGTTCACATACTTCTACGCACAATTAACGCTAATTATTCAGCTAACAATTAAACTTTATTTGAAGTTGTGATGCTCCCAAATATTGAATAAACACATTAATGTACAATTAAAGTTTAAAAAACCAATTACTTTGCTTTGTGAAATAGTGCCATCCGCTGACATACATGATGAATCATTTTCTCCAAACAACAGCATAGATGTTTTAGATAAATTGATAAATATAATCGATACCACAAGAAAAATAACATGTTCCCGTTTTTCAAAATTCATGTACTCTTCTTGTTTCGTAGGTGTCAAAATATTTGACTAAGCGAGAATAGTTCAGTGTCCCTTTATAGCATCACAACTTCCAGAACTTTAGTACCATAAACATGTACACTCGTAGCAAGGTCTCTGATCACATATTAACAAACATCAACTGATTTCCCTTCTCTGCTGCTTAATCTGTTCAATGTACCATGAAATCCAGCTCCATTTTTATTCGAAAAACGCACGTGGATGTGCTTCTAAATACCAGTTTGGCTGAAACAGCGGTGTAATAAGCTATCATCCAATTAGCGATCCGTCTGTATGCAGAATGTCATAAACATGTGATGAACGAAATGTTTTATATATTTTTACATTCCAAAAATAGTTATGCGTAATGAATGCTGGATCACTAATGCATCAAGCTTGCCTATAATGCTACCTGGAACAAGAAAAATGCATTAATATCAACATATTAATCTTGTGTCCTTTAGTTGTACTGTTCCATCACGATCTACTTAGTTTATTGGGCAGCGTTCGTTCATACCGCTGTGCTAATTGATTTCGCTAACAGCCCTAGTTTGGTAAACCACTTACTTGCTACAAGTCAATTCAATAAATGCTTTATGAACTCTAATAGGCACATTTTAGGCATTTTACGAGAACTTTCAA
>CALYDF020002666.1:0-52745 GCA_944474145.2 Dicrocoelium dendriticum | reverse complement strand
AACCCTGACAATTGGAGCTATTATGTAGTGCATCGCAATTAGTGTACCACATTTGTCCGTCAGGACAATTAGTACAGCAGCAGAGCCCAGGTTTTGTGCTAACAAGCTTCTGTACAGACATGTGAACAGCCTCCGGAATGTGAAACGCGGTGTTCCCCCACTTACTTCAGCAAATGGATGTGCTCAAACTGACGAGGATGCAGCCAAAGTTCTACAGCTGCAATATGCTTCAATATTCCGATGCGCCACTAGCATAAGCCACACACACACACACACATAACTGTACCATTCTCCCAGACGTCAATATTCACACGTCATTCTTAGTTTAGCGACCGTTTTGAGGAAGCTGATTTCGTTGCGCCTCCATAGTTCCCCCGGTATTGACAACATTCCCCCCAAAGCACTTCAAGTGACAGCTACGAGGATAGCTGAGCCGTTAGCTCGATTTTTCAAGATGTGTGGATGAACAACAGGTCCCCAACGTGTGGAAGAAGGGCACTATCACCCCAATTTTCAAGGGTAGTAGCCGCTCAGAGCCCGTCAACTAGCACATAGTGATTCTGCTCCCCGATGCTCTCAAAGGTCATAGAGACAATCATAGCTGAGGCGCTAATGGGCTACTTTGAAAGGTCTAAGGTCAAAACACAGGAACAGCACAGATTCCATCGGCACCCGTCATGTGCTATCACCGATCTGCTGATTGCGTCTGGCAGTTGGACTGAGATAGCCGACAGTGAGACCGGCACCGATGTCATCTACCTCGACTTTCCTAAAGCCTTCGACTGCTTAGATCATCGAATCCTACTTCAAAAGCTGCAAGCGTATAGGGTTGAGAACGCAGTTCTAGGATGGATCGGAAATTTCCTGCTTCAGCGGCGGCTTTAGGTTCAAGTTAGGGATTCAGTTGCTGATCTTATCGATCTGGACTACAGTATCCCACAGGGATCGGTGTTAGGGCCGCGCATATTTCTGGTCTTCATTAACGACCATAAAGATATGGCGGGCAATCGGTTGTCAGGACGAGCAAGATGTGCTGCAGGAAGACTTAGATCATCTCTTTGAATGATCAAAGGCAAGTTTACTTCCGTTTAACGCAGACAAGTGCAAGACTGCATATGTACGCCGCAAGCCCCGTAACGTATATAATCTTGGAGACGACATGCTGAAAACCGCCTCACGAGAGCGCGATATTGGGGTGGTGATACAACACGACCCCGGTTGTTCGGAGCAGTCGTTGAAGGCGTCCAAAACGGCTAACCAACACGTTAGTCTCTTATGGAGAGCGCTTCGACCCCTCCATCTTCCCCAAAATGTTCAATGCGTATGTGAGGCCCCATGTGGAGAATGGGAATCAGGCCTGACAATCCTGGTTAAAACGCAATCTGGTTGCATTGGATACCGGACAGCGGAGGGCAACCAAAAATGTGAAAGGGTTGCTCCACCTGCCATAGCATCTGCGGCTGAAAAGTTTAGGAGTGCATAGCGGAAGTTATCGCCGTCCACGAGGTGACCTCATTCTGGCGTTCCAGATCTTGAATAATCCTGATCATGCTTGCCGTCACCTCCGGAAGCTAAGCCGAAACACAAAATCGAGGGGTCACCAGCTGAAAATGGCTACGCAACGCACTCGGCTGGTATGCCGCCGGATCTAATTTTCTCTTCGAATTCGTCACCCCTGGAACGCTCTTTCGACTTCTGTCATTACTGTGCTCACGATAGGCGTTTGTAAAAAAGGATTCGATGGTGCATTAAAACACCTGCATTACCTAATCTGATTTCTGTTCACTTAGTGACAACAGGACGCAGACAGTGTGCTCTCTAACCCTCACGAAATTAGTGTAAACGGATACACAAGCATGTCATCGAACATATGTTGACTTGCAGTGGATTAATACTCATAACTACCGCGGTGAGTCCGCCAGTCGGAACATAAATTGGTTGATAATTTTGCGTATACTAAGAATTTCCATTATGACTATCCTGCGGGACATGTTAAGCTTCAGCGTTTTTAACCGTATAAAACCATTGTTACAACTATCTAATTCGTCCACACGGACAAAATTTAATGTTACACATTCTCGTACCTTGTCGTATGGAAACTCTACCCTGACTTTGCTACTACTCGATCCAACAGGAGTGAAACGTCGCTTTCGTGCCCGCATGCTTGAATGAAGATGACAACTTTCATTTACTGCTATTTTTTTCAGTGATGCCTTGTTGTATAATAATCTGCAGTGTTGGTGTGAAAATGCTGAGAATGCACCCATACCTGTGGATAAAGCTTACTTTGACTTGATTTGGTATTAAAGAGATAACATTAAGATGGGAAAAGTCTGGTGTGTCATACTGTAGCCGCTTGTAACTGCAAACCGTGATTCGGATACAAAGTTGTGCGGAAACCACAGTGGAGATAAGAAAAAAGCGATAAAATGGGAAACAATCAGATAGAAAGTGGATGAAGACAAAAGATGTTTGAAGTTGAATTTTGGAGTATCCGCAGTGTGGTTCGATTGTGACACGTAAGCTGTATTGGAACCTCGGTTTACCTTGAACTAGGGTCAATGATTTAAATCGCTGCTTAAGTGTCCGGAATGCAAGGCTGTCGGTGTTGCTCTATCCAACAGTGACACCCCATGGCCGACGGTTTGGTTCTCCTTTGTGTTCATCAGATATAGCTTGATCTAGGAGTGGAGCATTGGGCGTAGTGGCTAACAGTGAATGTCTTGATCACTAGGCCACTGGGACCGGTGGTCAACACACGGCACGTAGGTTGGGAATTCAAAAACAAGTTTGCAGTGCCTGCCGTGTGGTCAGATTGCGACATGCAACCTCTACGGAGATTTCAGTCATTCCGATCATCAGAACCGTATTGGTGCTAGGCCCTCTCAAAACTACACACCACGACCGACGGTTTCGTCCTCGTTCGTGGAACACAGGACCTTAATCATTAGGCAACGGAGATGCGGTAGCGAACACAGGAGCGACATAGAATCGTTGGCTGTACCATATCGAAAAAGAGATGGGTCAAGTATTGGACGCACCGCATCCTGAATAATGGCTAAAGGCAATTAAGCAGCTAAGACTACAGTGCCCCAACCGACCAAGTAGCTCCATTCGAATGAACTATAAAAAAGCGTGCAGTAAAACAAGACTCGTGAGTTGCAACATGTACAGTGGAATGCAGGGCAGAGGAAGTGAAGGAAATGCGCTCTCCTCACACATTACATGGCGCTTCCAAGTGGTGCATTTACATGGACGAGAAGAGGTAAGCGGAATGAACACAGCACAGCCGCACAGGGGAGAGAGTTAACAACACAGCGTTTACTGCTTGACCAATTCCTCCCGATTGAGTTCGAATAACCTCATGGTCAAGCGTTGATTCATCTTGGCAAACTTCTCTGTACACTTTTCAATGCAACCAAGCTGTGGATTGGAGAGAGGGAGAGAAAGCGACGTGTGAGTGACCAAGCGGAGTAGGTACCTCAGATTCATTGAGCTTTCGGGCGGTAAAATTGCTGACGCATCTGTCGAAGCATACCGTGCTGCAACGGACGTAGAGCTCTGAAGTTTCTTTGATTTGCATCTGTGTAACCGGAGAAAGATAGACATACTACTGAGAAGGCGAAGGATCAAGTGGAACAATGACAGCATAGGTACTAGGAAACATTTGGATAACTAAATTGCAGTGATGGTTCGAAATAACTTGAAAGCCTGGTAGCGCGAGTTGGCTGTTCACCTGTTGGTCGGTTCGCCAAACTTGATAAAATGGTTGCATACGTTTCGCCACCATGCAAGGTAGCACCGTCACTGTGGAGATGGGCAATGGGCTATGTCCATAATGTTTTGAGCATGCCTGTCGAACCTCAGGCAATATCCGCGATTTAGGTTTGTCTGTTCACCCGCGATCGGGGTTCGCTCAACCGTAGTAGCCTGTGTACAGGCAATTTCAAGGCTGAACCTGTCCCTTGATCTGGGTCGTTTATGTAAAGCAACTGTATGACTTCGTGAGTCCGGACATTGTCTAACCCCTACATAAAGCAAAATGGATAGCGCATTATAAATTCCCATCGGAAGGAAACTTTCCGTAGTCCCATACAAAACAGTGAGCACAATCGTTTTTCTTTATCGTTAGGTGAGAGATCCGGGAACGCTTGAAGCGACAATCTGCGTACAGCCCTAGGAAAGACATCCACAGATTCGTCTGGCAGATGTCGGTGAGTGACGAAGTGTTCCACAAAAGCGACCTTGGGTCCGGTTTTCGCTAACAGATTGCGCAAAGCGGCTCAAATTTCCGAGGGGGTGGGAAACGGGATACCCGTGTTGTTCGAAATTACCGATTCGCTTTCTCCCAGAGAAAACACAAGATAATAGTGTATGAGTTTCGCTCCCGGATTTCCGACAGCTAGATGAAAAGCTGATATTCCCAGTCATCAAAATCGTCATCAGGGTGAAACAAGGAGGCTATCATGGCGCGACTCGAGTACCAGAACAACCAACCGCCGCAGAAGGCTGCAATTTGAGTTGCGGAGGTGTACTAGGGTTTTCGAACATGATGTTCTCCCTGCGACGCAACATTGCACGCTGCATATCGCTGCATTAGCGATGTAACCTCACATGGTGACGAAACGCACGTAACCATTTGATCAGGCTCGGTGAACCGAGCAACAGGTGTGCAGTGATTACTCATGGATATACAAACAGGCTAGGGAAACTAAACTACAGCATAAAAACAAAACCAAAAAACGTTAGAAAGAAATTCGAACTCAGTAAACTGGATGCGAAGTTAGATGGATCGGCCAGTGGCCGATTGGAATGGGACGTCGATTCGGTTTAGATGGCTTCTCAGTATACCTGACCTAGGTGACTGGCGATGATCGCATGGCAAGTAAGCATCGGAACGGTATACTGCTGATGGCTTTTTCTCTTAATGCTTTATAAAACAATCAAACTCAGGTAGAAACTCCTAAACAAATTTCGAGCTTGACTCTCGACAAGTTGAAAATACCGAGGCTGTCGCTTGCAGTTCAAACTGGTAGCAAAACTGCCATATGCGAGAAAGGCGAGAAGCAGAGAGGTACTGTCAACCGGATGACAGATGCAGACGATAATTCTCGACTGTCAATCCTCAAGATGATGTTGTTTAGAGAAACTCCACCCACAGTCGATGGCCCAAGCACTTGACCCAAAAGGCAGGGATAAGGTTGTTTAGGGAAATCTATTCAGAACTTTCGGTCCAACAAACAGAGCGAAAAGGCAACGGGAAGTAAAGGCATGACCGTGAAAAAACTCTTGGAGTCTAGTCACACGTAATCGCAGTAAAGCCGAACAGGCCGCGGTTACTACCACTGTCAGATTATACATATGGAGCCACAATCAATTACAAGAGCACTGTCGAGAGTATGCGTGTTTTAGCAGTTAGGGACCATCCAATTTGAGGAGTTTGGTAGGATACCATTAAACAAAGACGCGCATTTCCCTCGGCAGACGCAAGCTGCGCAACAGGTGTGGTAAGCAATCGAGCTATGTTCAACATCAAAAGTGAAGGATAGGGAAGCTTAGCCTATATAACCTCCGACATTTGATTTGCTTGTGACTAGCGCTGGGAGCACCCTGAAAGTGAAAAGCAGAGCGGCCCGAGCTACTGTCCACGGTGAAGGTGATGTGTTGTCCAACTACTGGTTAACAAATCATGTGAGTTAACGGCACCCGCTATGGTCCATGAATAACAACTTCAGTATGGTAAATGTGGGGGCAGGAGTTCCGCTCACGTCGGATTGGGCAAAGTGCATCTCGAATAAAAAGCTGGAAACGCGGAAGCGCCGTTAAAGGCTTTGGGAGACAAGTTGTGTAGGAAAATCTGCAAGAACGATTATTAGCACCCATTATTAAAATAAGCAAAACCATCAAATCGTAGTAGTCGGGGTGCTAAGTCAGACGTCATGTGGATCTGGGCACAATTTGGAGTGGCCACAAGAGACTGGATCCCGTCCGACCACAGTGGTAACGAAGTGTCTGATACGCATGCGGGAAACTGTTCGCAGTTGGTGAAGTTGTAGTAACACTTTGTTTCTAAGATAATCCGAGCC
The DNA here is from genome assembly GCA_944474145.2 of Dicrocoelium dendriticum. Classification (NCBI taxonomy): domain Eukaryota; kingdom Metazoa; phylum Platyhelminthes; class Trematoda; order Plagiorchiida; family Dicrocoeliidae; genus Dicrocoelium; species Dicrocoelium dendriticum. The sequence continues at coordinate 46,659 of CALYDF020002666.1, read as the reverse complement.
GGACTGATGCTAATACGGAAACAGTAACGAATGATTATAGGAGAAGGAAAGTTGAGGGAAAGCACTTTTCCAATCGGTGGCTGTGAAAGCAACCGCCAGATATACGCTGGGGCTTCCGGATGTGTGCACGGTCAGAAGCCAATGAGTTGCAAATTTCATCATTGTCAGCACACGTTGGCTGCAGGTGAGAAACTCTTCAGTTATTGTGACGTAATGCAAAATATATCATATATGGAAAAAAGCGAGATACAAAACACTGTGCAATACAAAAATAGAAATCCAAAAAGCAAGTAATATAATCCTTAGTATCATGATATGCTTCGACAGTAAGAGTGATTGGAAGAGAGAATGAGGGACGATGAAAAGCTCACAAAACGCCAGCTCCACCCCATGTCGACTAATGTATCTAACCAAACGTGTTCATCATATTACGGATCACAGCGTGGCAGTCAGGAAACACCAACCGACGCCAATTTCGAAGTGAGGGACTTCATTCCTCTTGACCAAGTCATCGCTTGGTCTCCCCTCCTCTTCTAACCGCATTCACGGCGCGCAAACAATGCACGTCGCAGGAGTCAGTGGGCTGGCATGCGCAACACGACTCAGCAATCAGAGCCTTGTGCACGATACAACGGCGTTGAGCGGTTCATTCGTCCTCGCTGCACCAAATACGAGACGACGAACACGATCATTGCTCAAGCGGTGTTCCCACCAGACATGAATTAAAGTGCGAAGGCAGCTATTTTCGAACATAATAATCCGCTTTAGATCTGTCGATTTGGTGGGCCACGTTTCACAACCATACGTTGCAAACACTGCGCTTCAGAGCGAGAGTGATGTCACGCCGATGCCATAGGTGGTGGAGATTGACAGAAGTGCTATGAGCTTGTAAAGTTGGATTTGCAGAACCCGCTGTGTGGTTAGATTGAGACACGTAACCTCTATTGAGGTTGACCTCTGTCATTCCGATCGCAAAGACAGTATGTGAAAAGGAAGCATTTCAGCTATGTTCCTCCCAACACACCATGACCGACGGTTTCGTTCTGGTTTGGACCCATTAGGTGGAGTGGAACTCGGGTGACACTTTGATCACTGTGACACTGAGATCCGCGACTTGGTCTTCTATACCACATGTGCCAATACAGCTGTTTAGATACTTAAGTTTCTGGACGGCTTCTAGCTTTGGTAGGTCACTGCCAACCTTGAATATGGTGCAATTCATAGCCCGAAAGGATTGGCAATCAGTGCTACTTTGTCCAGTACTGTTTGGTACGTTTGGGAGTTATTACAGAAGCAGGTGATGAAATTCCTGACACTACCGGAAAATCGATGGAACAAAGGTAAAGGCAACTGAAACTAACTCGGGACGCCACATAGCTGCCGCTCCCACAAAACTTTGGTTGAGTAGATCAGAGGAAGAAAAGAACAGGAAGGAAAGTGGTGGAGTCGAATCGAAATCTCCAGTACACAATGGAAACGCCTTGGTCTACCAAACGGTGCTTCGGCGTAGTTCAGTTAAAGTCCATACACAAATCGCTCTAATCCCAGTAAGACAGCGTATGACTGACCTGAAGCAGAGCCCAACAAGAAGCAGACTACTAAGTTAAACGATTGAGGCAGGTGCCATTGGAAAAAATCTTCCGAGTGTGTAGTTGGTGAAAATCACCGGTCGAGAAAACTCCAACGCCAGTTCCCTCTGTGTTACAGCATTTTTCATCTTTCTTAATTTCTAATTTGTTACGAAATCACGTGGGTACACACGAGTGACAAGTGTACTAGGGTCGCGCGGTTTTGGGAAAACGCGCATCCCAATAACGCGGCTCCTTTAAGTTTGAGCATGAGGCTTTTGGTGCGGGTTGGATTGTAGCGTGTTGGTCTTTAAGCGGATACCTACTGTGTGGTGGAGAATACAAACCCCAGTTGAATGACGCGTGCGTTTTCGGGATCAGGACTACGGTCAACAGTAGGAAAACATAACATCATTCTCACTCAAAGGGAAAACCAAAGCTCTAGATATGTCGAAACATCATGATCAGGTGTTCGCAAAGTTTATCTAGGGGATAACCAGAAACTGACCGAGGAGTGTCAACTTGAAATGCGACTGAGCGATGGTCCATAACATATCCGCACATGGTGTGATCCAAGAAGTGATAAAACCCTAGCCGAAACTTTTAGTGCGCCCTGCTCAACTCAACAGAACAAAGTCCCTACCACTGTGCCTACCAAGGCCGCCACTGATGCCAGTGATGAGACCGAGTGAAGCAGCGTATTGGCTACTGCAAACTACTGTCAACTGAGATGGGTAAACTTACACAGACCATACTCTCGGTTCAAAAAGGTTCCGAAACAGACCAAAGCTCAAAAGGTATACCGTTAGTAGCTCTATGAACCAGATGATGACGTTCCAAGTAAGTGCTACTTAAAACAGAAAGATTGACAACATCTTAATCAAAGGTCAAAGCTGGACGCTAACGTGAACTTGACGATCAACTTCTCTGATAAAGGCTATTTGTCCTTTGACAAAACAATCGAATAAAAGCTAGCGATTGGCCGGATCCCACTTTTTTGTGGTGTCACTCAACCCTATAGAGGTAATTTACATCAGACTAAAACCTGTGTAACACAGATTTGGAGACTGAATTAGGGCATGCCGACGGTACTTTCTTTGAGCCCCCAAAAACTGGTTGCCAAGAATCTGTTTGGCAAAATTTCTACCACTGGTCTGATTTAGCCTGTACTCAGTAGGATGGTGGTGCTCGGAAGTCCCGTGAACAAGCTGAAACTGAGTAACAAAATGGCGAAAAATCGAACCTCGGTGTGGTAGGTGGACCGTGTAGTTCCTTGAGCCACTGAGCAGTTGGAAAGTGCTTTCAGAGCTACTCATACCGAGCAGATCAATGGCTATGAATCTGGAAAATCCAATTAGTCTCTTCCAAATCGCAGGGTTGGAGAGAAAACAGTTTGTGGAATACAAGTTCAGCTCGATTGGCGTAGAGCACAAGTGTCACGGATTGCCTCCGATGGTGAAAGAATCATCGTTGCTCAATGGTTTGTTACCGGTAGCGTTTCAAATTGAGAAGCACCTAACTAATGAAGCAAGAACCCACAGGAGCCTACTTGAAGCCGGCTGTGGACGCAGAGATACACTCCTTCAACTGCCGAAAAGTATGCCTGGATTGTGCCGAATCATTTAAGGTCCTGTGTGACTGGCTTCAAGGGAATTTTAATTGGAATCTGTGGTCACAATTTGGACTTGGACGTGCTCTACACTGCTCTGTGGGTCAGACTATTGAGTTAAAGGCTGGAGAAAGTGCCTTTCAATCAACCAAACACTCCACCCACTGTCTTTTGGGCCAGACTGCGGAGTGAAAGATTACAGATGAGCCATCCCAAACAAAACCTGTCTCAGGATGAGCAGCCGGGGGACCACCGCCAGATATCGTCACCAGTAAATCTTGTCATCTATTCCGTTTTATTTCCTGTTCTTAAATCCCCTTGTGGTCATCAGCAAAGGACCACTGCCAAATGCATGAGTAATACTATCAAAAACATCCTCATCATTGTTGCTGGCCCGTAGCCTTGAGAACCACAAACCTGCCTTGTAATACGAGAGTTCGGGCTTGAGCCTGCGTAGGAATCGGGCGAAACTTTAGTACCCTTAGCCCACTTGCGACTGGTGGTGGTTGCGTGGCAGCGAAGCGTCAGCATTGTGTGCCGGCGTAAAGCTGATACCTTTCCAAACCCATAGCACTATTCTAAGAACTTTTTCCACATCCACAAAGTCCGTCTGATTGGCCAACAAATGATACATGTCAATGTTGCAGGACTCAGTCCTTCGGAAACGGCACACAATACTTAATCAGTTGCGAGTTTCATTTGCTGGTATTGATACGCGATCGAGTACTCAATGTTGCAGACATCGATGTACTGCCAGAGCAGTAAGTTGCGTTATCGCGAAAGCCGTTTTGTTGCACTTTCATTATTGATTCCTAGAACGATCCGATCGCGTATGAGACTGTCGCCCATGCATTTACAGAAATTGCATTATTGGGCCAAAATCTTAAATTCAGTGATGTAAGTGTCGACGGACTTTTTCGGGCCTCCACTTTGAGAAAAGAAATGATAGTGCTGGGAAATCTCGTTGGTTTGGCCTTCGCAAAATTCAATGGACTTTGCAGTGACCATGTTCAAATTATTGGGATCTTCGCCTTAGTCGTTTTGCAATGTCTCCATCAACCGGCGCGCGTCATCCCCGGCTGCGTGTCGAGACATGGACAAGCAATACACCGTCGGTTGTTCGTCAAAGCGCACTAAGGTGCAGAAATCTATCCACTTGCTCATCCATAGACGCCAATTATCTGCCAAGTTCAGTCCCTTCATGTTCAATGGTGCAGGCATCTAAATAGACACTGGTGATTTAAACAGCATCCGAGTGCCGCCGGTGGGGTTCTTCTTGGTCTTCGCTGACACCATGTTGCAGAACTCAGTCCTTCAAGGACAAGCGTTTATTTGGCAAAGTTAACTGAGCGAAAATTACAACACGTTTGGCAAGCCAAGCTTCTCAATATGTTACACGTTCTCGTCCATAACTAACGACCCTTCTGAGGCGATGAGGCTTTCCCTTTGACTTAGTTAAACAAACAATGATTAACCCACATGAATGTCAGCTAATCCGTGTCCAGAAATCAAAACCGTTACGCCCGCCTCCAATTGGCTACCTGGCTCGCTCGGTTGGCCCGTCCGTTCACTCTGGTATGACACTCCCATCCCAGCCAGGTAATCGATATGCACTGTGTCTCCCAAACACGTGTACAAAGCTCCCATGCTTCTAGATTCCTATTGATAACGGTTGCAAATATCGCATGTCCGTTAATACCGAACCCAAGGCTTGCGGCGGTTACAGAGTCGGAATCGCTTTCAGTGAACCTCTGGAGAATCGTTTTCTAGGGGGATCCACCTGAACAGCCTCATGTGTCTCCGACTTCAAAATAAGCAAGTGGCAGTGGAAGGAATAGTACTTTTTATTGCTTCAGCTTACACATTCACCGACTGCATCCGGGGAGCCATCAAAATTCAGTTCTAAAGTAGTTGTTCTCGATTGTCCGATTGGTCAAAAGTGTGGACACAGACTCTAGTCACCGTCTTAGCAACAGCACAACATCGTCGCGGAAGCCTTCTCGGGATCAATGCTTACAGTGTTAGAAATGGCGGTCGCATATTTCAGCTGCAACGTCGAGTTACATAGTGGCTATGGAAACAACAGGGTGATCTGGGCGCAAATTGGCCACATCAGTATCTGACAAACAAGATTGCCGGTCGATCCGGAGCACTGAATTCGATTCTGTCCACGCTCATGTGCTTGTCCACCCAGCACTTGCTCTTACAGCTCCAGTAAAGGGTTCAGTTTCGAAGACACTTGTATTTCAAATCAGCAAAGCAGCAATATCCGGACGAATTGTATCATCAGCCGTTACTGATGAATAATTTGGATAAGCCTAATGTAGGCTGAAATCGCATCCAACGAGCAATGCAAAAAGCGCATGTTGCTGCTCGATACATCTGAATGGTAGATTAATATGGAATTTCGATAGGCCGAACTAAGGCACAAAAGTGGGTACTGCCACGATGACACTTTCAAATTGGCCGTGCCTCGCTGAAACGTCATTTGAATAGAGATCTCAAAATATGGCACGAGTAATGGCGAAAGCAGACGGCTCCCAAGATGCGGAAAGCCAATGTCATTGGGAAGATGCGGGTAATGTTCCGTATTATTCGACGCATTTGTCCATGAAACGTTTCTTAAAGTGAGAAGGTAGCTCAAAGGATTGGTCCGCTGACACATTATCAATCACGTCGACCGGAGTACATGGTTTGAACGACTTGAATATAAATTCAGTCAGCCCAGTGTATCAGAATTTGTAGCTAGGTCATCTGAAGGTCACCTTCGGACTTTGTGGTCACAGGACTCAACATCCGCGAGATCCGATACCTATTGGTGAGGCTAAAAGCAAAATAAGGTACCTGGCCCAGTGGGTCTCCCACCATCACTGCCAAGGAGCGATGGGGACCAGATAGTGACTGTCTTCACCGCTCTATTTGACACCACCTGACAATTGTCAACCATCAATCGCATCCTTAAAAATGACCACAGAATATCTTACGGAAATAATATTTGTATCCGGGTGGTCTCAGTTATGCAAACTATTGAGGTAAACCCTGATGCTTATATCGATGCTTCGTTGTAAAGGGTATTTGAGAAGTTTCCAACAGTAGTAGCTCCATCTTGCAACTACAATAGCCGTGCAACTTGTTAGGAGAAGCATATCCGAAGCAATGGATCAGTAAAACCTACACAGACCAAATTTCAGCATTTCCCGGAAATCTAATAAAATCATCGTGTTGACTGATAAAATACGTTCTCAGACAATCAAACAGTTATTGGGAGAATGTTTAGGTCGCCAAAAACATACAAATATCGGCAGTTGGTATCCTGTAATTGTTTCGTGTCTGGCAATCATTAAATCAGTATCGGCAACCTTGCCTTCTTGATCGGTCAGTCAGAACGGGCTGGAGCGACCTTGGTGACCATAAGATAACTGTGAATGGGAAACTCCCTGCGTTCATCACGACAAGTGGAGGGTGTCAGGGTTGCCCATTTCTCTAGTTATCTATCACTTTGTGGGCGAAATGGTCATGAAAGATGTTCACCTGCCCATAACTAATTACCCTGGGGTCGATTTGCTATTGGACAGCCGAATACACGCAGAGAGCGTAATCCTCATAGGGCTACATGCAGCTGCTGTGCAAGCGCTGTTGTTGAACAGGCTGACGCGTAGCGCTGCACACTTCAGTAATTTGCTTTCTTAAAGTGCAAAGTTCGGCTAAAGAACGGTTCTCACTATCGCTAAATACTAACCACTCGAAGTGGTCGATCGGTTTACTCATTTGGATGACTGTATCACATTTGGTATTCATATCCCCACAAGTCTACCGCACGCATTGCAAATGTCAGTGGAATTGTCCAAAGCCTTGGTCATTTGTGGAGACAGCGGGATTTAGGGCATATGGGCTAAGAGAAAGGCTTACAACGCTGGGATGCGGTCAATGTTGCCGAGTGGATCAGAGACAACATAAGGAGGTTGAGTGTTTGGGAACATCGTTCCCTGCGAACTATTGCTCATATCTGGTGGGATAACAGTGTGTAAAACAGGGCTTCGCCATATGCTGTTTCACAAGTGACCATGTTGAGCTTGTTCAGCGCGAAACTTCTTCGCTGACTAGGTCATATGCCATACCTGCCTGTAAGCGAACTGGTTCGGTGCACATCGTTTGTTAACACCATGCCTAGTTGGATGAAAGCCGAGGTGGTTTGTCAGTGGCATCGTAGAGAAAAAAGGAACTAAACGAAAAACTGTCAAGTCAAGAATGTGCTTTATGCACCCTTGAAGAATGAATATTCAGCGCTAACCGAGTAGGTTCATTTCCCCTTCCTGGATGGGACACTATGGACCTAACAAATTGGTGCTTGGATAGCTTATCGGATATGGTGCAGTCACGTGATCAGCGGTGCACTTTCATTCATTGTTTCATTTCTGAATCTTAACTATTCAACCTAACAACGATGTTTGTTGTTCATTTACTATAAAGTGCTGCTGTTGTCGTCGCCATCGCATTGGAGACGGGAGTTAAGATTGCCGTGCTAGTCACACTTCGATGCATGGATAAGCAGTTGCCAAAATAAAACTTTTAGTTCTCTGCAGTAATTTGAGGGGTAAAGTAAGAAGATGAAGTTCGGCGGATGCATGCACTTTGTATCGTCTCGTCAATGTCGATAACGATTACCGAAAACCATATACGATCGTTTGAGAATACAAACATACATGCAGACAAAGGAGAGGAAAAACGGATGTCTTGACGCTACATCTAAGGCTGATCGATAGATGCTTCAACACAAAGCACCGGTTTAATGCGGCTTATCGCAAGAACCTTGGAGAACCGGAGGAGCTAGGAATTGTCGTAGAAGGATCCAATGCGCCGTGTGGATCTCAATCGGATGACCCGAGGTCCACAAGTGCTTACAGATCAAAGATGTCGGCGGTCTGAGTTTGCACGTAGTCTGACTTGGGCGTGCTTGCTGCTCAGTCTAGCATCGAACCTATTTTGACATGTGCTTGTTCATTCGGAAACTCAGATGGCTAACGTTTCTGCTCATATAACTAGCTCCGGTTACATACGAACGGATAGGCTGAGTGTCCTTCAGTGGACGCTGTAGCGCCCAATGCGTTCAGCTGATGACAGTAGCATCGACAACGCAGAGTGATCTGCGTGGCAGAAATCGGATATATTTTAGTCCTGCGGTAGTAGTCAAGCATTACTCCAATAACGGTTTAGTTTCCTAAAGAATAACCTATTTCTTAGACACGGGAGGGCCACAGTGTGTAATCATTCAATATTTGCAGCTAAAGTATACCCTTTCACGATGAATCCCAGAGGGAACGCAATTATTGCAAAAGGCGTGTAGAAGTGAACAAAGAACATTCGGAACGAGCAACATCTAGTAAGCGCTTCAAAATATCAAACCAACACACGAGAGCTTCCGAAAATATAAGCCAAGTTGGCATCAGTCATATACGTTTATAAAATGGGGGTAATTCCGGACCAGCATTTTGTTTTCATTTCACCTTGAGTTCAATGACAGTGATGAATTGATGTCTCAACTAGCCAGTAACACAGCACTATGTAACTTCATAAATCCAGATGCTGAGAAAATATCTAATTTGCACATTTCGATGCGACATGGATAAGGCTCTATGGGAGCGCGCAATAAGGTAAGTGAACTGACAATGCAGAGTCGACAATTGTCATCCGCAATAAATGGTAATATGAGCTAATCTAGATTAGAACTGCAGAATTCGACAACCAGCAGGTGAAGCAGGGTAAACGGCTGCGTCAGGAATCAGTTCAGATAAATGCGATCGATGCACAGTGAAAGAAACCGATCACCATTTCAGAACGATGATCATCATCATCAACAGCAGTACATCAGCCATTTGAACTGATGCTTCGCTGCCATACAACCATGAGGACCTATGAAATAAAGAATAAGAAGAGGGAGAGAAGGGGAACTTACCTGAAAACCTTAATGCCCTAAGCAAACATTCAGGTATGTTGTCTACACAAGGTGTAGGCGCCTTGTCCCTGAACGATGACCATAGCGATGTTCATGTTTTGAGAAGCGAGTAACTTGAAGGTTCCAACCACTAGTAATTCATCTCTGATCATTTTTAGGATAATGATAAGATGTCTGTTAACTGAGGCACGGTACCCAATAGCTGCTCAGTAAATTGGACGAGCTTAGTCGTCAAACCACCCACAACCAGCTATTTCGGGAGGTCTAAACATGCAAAATAGTTATCTATTCGTGCTCATGGTAACCCTGACAGGATGCACAACCTGACCCCTCGAATAGGCACTATCAATGGTGTGAAGAATGTGGGTGAGTGTTACCACAAAGCTTTGCACTACGAGAAAGAGATCTTACTCGAAACAAGCAGGTGGTTTGCCAGTTTGTCTTTGATTTGACAAGCAGAAGCGCAAGGCAGTAGGACTCAGTGACAGCGGTAGAATTCACCTCTGGGAGCCATCGTGTCAAGATCGTTGTCACAGCCACCGAGCCGACCCCTAGCCTCAAGAATCACAAGCCTGCTTTGTCATCTAAGGGCGCGGGTTCGAACCTGTGTAGGGACGCCGGGAGACCCTCGTAGTATTCATAGCCCACATGTGCGATTGGTGTTAGTTGCGCGGCAGCGAAGCGTCCATGTTGCGTGCCGGCGTAGTGCTGATGCCATGTACGCCCAGCCTAGAACCCCCAAAAGTTGGGCTAGTCTTCGAACTAGGCACAAGCACGGTAAATCAAAGGTGTTTGTTAGTAGTAGCTGCTTTCTAACATAGGCAAAAGTCATGAAGCGTTCACAAGTGAACTGCGAAAACAGAAAAGTAAAAAACACGTCCTGGAAAGGTCACAACGTACAAGACGCCAGTAAGTAAGAACGGAGGAGTGGTTGCAATCGGCAAACATCAAACGAGTAGGTCAAGAAATGACAACTATGGACAGGACAAATTTGCCACGTTACCGCGTCGCAGCTGCGCAGTCCTTGAGCAGAATGATGGTAAAACTAGGGTAAATATACAGTCAAACAAACCTCGAAAGTATATCCTTGGTCTAAATGAAAAGGCGGATCTACGGCGGACCTAATATGGAGATATAATACACTGGTGATTTGCAGACTTACTTTGCTCAGGTATGCGCTCATTTCATCATCCATTGTGAAGGAGGGAAACCAAATTCTTCAAAAAGGCGTGCTAAAATGAACGATAGAGTTAACTTGCTATGCATAAACAGCGGGTCAGCAGGAATATCATTTAAGGTTTTCACAGATCCTCTCCGCAAGGTCCAATGACAAAGAAGACAAAACGCAAGGAACTATCAGAGATAATTGAATCACCGAGATGAATGGTAAAAACAAGATCAAAATTGTTGATTAGCTATCATCCGTGTATTTGTACCAGCCATCAGTAGAACGCCATCATGCAAAGCCGCAGAGTGAACAACAGCCACTGTATAGTCTACACAGTGATCAGGCAGACTTCACGTAGAAGTTAAAAGATATGTTCCTTTGCCAACTCCAAGTAATCTATCCGGACCGGTTCTGCACTCGCACGATTAACACACTACCAGCGAGTAAATGTACTGGTGTCAGCCTCCGTATATCTACATTTCTTGGTGTCCAGTTTGCGGTGCGTGGCAGCAAAAGATCAGTACAAAGTATTAGTATATGGCGTCTCCTTATAACTCGACGGCTCTGTATGTTTATATAAAATATTCGAGTTTTTCCTTTATTACAATTTCTATTCTTGGTTTCGCATCTTAGTGGCACGAACTGGGATCATAAAGGAAAGAAAATCAAAAACCTGGCGCCGTCTCGTCAGCAATGGCCGTGACACACTTTGGTGTTTCGCGTTTAAACGAAAGCGGCAGGCAACGGTTTATTGCAAATGTGCAATAAAGTAGCAAGCATGTACGTGCGACAGAGGAACACCACTCCTGCATAAAACGGACACCTGTTGCGCATAACGAAACATAGTCCATATCATTAGCTCCGAGAACCAAGCCACATTTCGTGGGCCCTTCACTTTCTTGCACACAGCTCTTCCACTGATTCCAGTTGCAGACCATGTATTCAAACGTGCTAAATAACTGGCACTCCTCATCCTTGGCTCTCCATCCAGGAATAAGTTGGAGTCCACCAACTGCAGCTAGATGTTTCATGTGCTGGCGCCAAGTGGAAAGTCGACAAGCACGCGGTCACCTCCAGGCCAGTCCCGAAAGAGCAAAGTCAAACGCGGTGTGGGAAACGTTCACCACTGCGACGACACTCTAGACCTTATCGTGTGCGATGGTTTATGTGCTTTAATGATCCACTGAGCTATGTTGGTGGTGCTGTTTTGCACCTTCAGACCCTAGTCGTTGTTGGATCCGTACGTCTTCCAGGATGGGGGACCCAAAGATGAGGAGTGACAATGGATTAGCACTCCTGAAGACACGGCCCGCAACTGGAATCAGTGGAAAAATTGTGTACAGTATCTTATTGATTCACATGTTTTATACTACAGACATTGAAAATAACAAAAAGGAGAAAAATCGGTGCGTGAAAAACCAACTAACTTTTTTGTCAAAATGTTCCATTCTTCCTGCGGCATATTAGCCTGAATTGTGTTTGCGTCACACCATCAACCTACCATGCCACGATGATTAGGACGCAATGACTGTCTCTTATTCACTGCTCGCCATGGTTTTCTGTTGACTCTTTGTCTAGTTGATAGACAGCCGAGACTACATCAGACCCACTGATACCAGATTGATCAATGGTCAGAGACCAGACAAACTCAGTCTCCTAGCCCTCCAGGTTATGGTTGGAGTGAGGGTGGCTCTTTACTCCCTAAAACAGATCCTGCGTAGTTCATGTAAACCCGCTACCTTGCGATCAGATTTTTGAACCAAAGATCTTTTATGAGAACCGTAATCGTTCTCCTGTCTAGGGCTGGGCAACCTGACAGTATCCTGCCATGCAATATTACGAAGCCAACGGGAAGAAGAGAAACAACTATTCGATTCGTTCGAGCGCAATGGATACCCACGCAGCTTCATCCGTAGATGTCTAAACCACAAACTTATGAACACCGAGCCGAGAGCACATGCAAGCAAGTGGGTCGTTTTGCCGTATATGAAGAACATATCTGAAATGACTGTCAGATTGCTCAAACAACACAGCATCGTGGTCGCTCATAAGCCAACCGCTACTTTGAGAAGAATACTATCAAACACAAAGGACATTAGGAATGCACAAGAACGAACAAACGTCGTGTATAAAATAAATTGCAATAATTGTGAAATGAACTATGTGGGACAAACAGGGAGGAAATTGTCCACAAGAATACAAGAACATCAGAGGGCTTGTAAAAAACATTATGCATCGTCTCTTGTCTCAGCGCATGTGGATGAGGGGGGACATAGCTTCAATTGGAACAAAACGGTGATCTTAGCAAAAACAACAACACAGAAAGAAAGAGAGTTCCTAGAAGCATGGTACTCCTCTAATAACTCGATCAACATGCGCATCGACATCGACCCCGTGTACCATCAACTCAGAAAGAAAGATCTCCGGCGAATCGCAAGACATGGTTCAGCCGCGGAAGCAAATGGGCAGAGATCACGTGGCGCAAATCGAAATTGCCACCTTCAAAAGTCACCTGCCCGTGGATAACGGACTGACAATCCAATAAGCAGCATTATACACTGCATATTACCGCACTGAAGATGCCACCTCGCACGGTGGTGAAACTTATGCGATCTCTTTACTAAGCTCGGAAAAACAATCAACAGATGACCTTCATTAAACAATTTCTTGATGCTCTGGCTACCGCAGAGGATAATAAACGACGCTCTATCTGCTGCAACGAGCAGAGTGGATATGGGCTTGGATGATACAGCTCAAGCCTGCCCGTCTTCTTATACCCCTCTTGCGCTTTTTCATCCGCAGCGTCCCTTTCCAACCTCACTTTTATCCCCCTGTGTACAATTCCCAATTTCTGGGCCCTCCCCCGTCTTGCAACAATAGTCACTTGTCTTCTAGGTCAATCCACACACAATCGCAGGGCGTTAATCCAGGCCAGTCAACAAGTCCATGTTCAACCAAACGGACAACGTCAAATCATCCGTTTTCCTTTGGAGTCCTCGATCCCAGCTAAAATTACCATGCTTCGAAGTGCGCGCTTGCTCGGACATTCGGAATCCTATCGGTCGATATTTGGTTTGTCGGAAACCAGCCTGCAAGAGTCGAGCGCCGTGCTTACCCTACGATCCCCCACATGCGACGCTGGCGGCATTCTCATTGCGCCTGTCTGATGATGACGCAGCTTCAAATGCAGCTCAAGCCGCCATCGGCATTGTTTTGAGTCGCTAGGCTGAAGCTGCCCTGATTGATTGGATCCCAATTAACAGCCGGGTGCGCGCCGTTAGATTGGGTGGCCAGTTCAAGACTACGAAGCCGCGCTAGGACAAACGGTGCCTGTTCATTATTGCGACCTACACCCCCACAAACTGTAGTACAGATATGGTGAAAGATTATTTCTACCATCAACTTAACGATTTCCTTCGTCTCAGACTGAGTACGGATACTGTGGTACTTGCTGGTGATCTGAATGCCTAAGTCGGGAAAGCTTCCTCTCATGAGCTTCAGCTGTGCGGGCAACATAGTGTAGGCTCCCGTAATGACAACAGAGAACGGTTGCTACACCTAGGTGAAAATGCTCGTCTCTTTCTCTCGAGCGCAAACTTTCGACACAACACCCACAGAAGAGTGACTTGGCGTCCACCAGCCTCGAACCAGCCATGAACACAAATTGATCACCTCGCGATCAGTTACGACTGGAGGCGGCGTACAAAACTGTCGTTAGATTTGGAGCACCAGCATGGATTCCGTTCACACTATTGTGTGTGCCGACCTTCGGGTACGTTTCGGCGAACGTCCGCAACGGCGCTGTGAGTGCATAGACACCAGCCAACTGACGAAGTCAGGTGTTCTAGATGCGTATCAAAGTACACGGGCATCCGGGATGAGTAAGCGCCAACTGAACACCGTTGAATATCACTGATCGCATATTCGCCAGACGTTACTAGTAGCCAGCATGTTTTCCTGTAGCAAATAAAACTGTCAATCTGGACACTGGATCTCTACGCAGTCTCGGGAACTTTTGGATGTTCGCCGATGCATTCCGGCTGGAAGCGATTACAATAACATTTGCAAAAATCTCAGGGCGAAACTCCGTGCTATCCTGAAGAGACTGCAAAGCCTGTTAGTCTCATCGTACTTCGGAAATGGAAACAATCGCTGCTGTTGGTAACCATCGTAACTTATTCCGTCTGATACGGGAAACGGGTAGCAGGAGACTTGGTGTTAGCAAGACCATATGCAACGAGAGTGGACAGCCAACGCACAGCTTGTCAAAACGCTTGGAGCGTTTGCACAGCAATTTAATCAATATGAGATATCAGTTTCCTTTTCGGGTATTGATTACCCTTGTCCTTGGGCCGTTCCTTTGGACACGCACTCACGCGCAGAAGCCGAACGTGAGATCTGATTGTTGAAATTGAATAAAGTTGCAGGGGCAGATAGAACCCCCCAGCCCTTTTTAAAATCGGAGGACCTTCTCTTGTAAATGATTTACACGAGTCACTAGTGAAACGGTGGGAGCAGGAAACTGTAACAACAGACTGGAGCCGCTCGGTCGTTGACCCAATTTTAAAGGAAGGCCCCTGTTCGGAAAGCGGTAATCATAGGGGGATCAGTCTGGTCTCAAGCGCCTCTAAATTGCCTGCTTGTCGTTCCCACAGACTGACTGGCACTGGTGAAAGTCAGATTGGTGAAGAGCAAGCCGGGTTTCGGTGAAATCGAGGCTGCATTTGCCACATCTCCACTTTACGTCAATTGTTGGAGTACCACCATGTTTATTGGCAAACCATCGTTGCCGTGTATCTCATCAAAGGTGCCTTCGATTCAGTGGATTGAAGTTTTCTTTTGGAACTGTCTACTCAGGAAACGGGTGCCCCGACAAATACGTAAACATTATCAGAGCCCTGTACGAATATCGTTTGGGCAGAGTGAGGGTTTATGGCAAACTGGTCGCCGGCCTACAATATCTCCAGCGGTGTGAGACAAGGTTGCCTGCTGTCACCTTTCCCCTTTAAATTCACCATTGACGAAGTCATGGAAAACAGCATTCGCTGGACACAAACTACAAGGTGTGGAGTTACGTCCTGGTAAGCGACTTCTTGATTTGGAGTATGCGAACGAAATTGTTACAATTTGTGACAAATTCCAAACGTGATAAGCAGCACCGCACTGATTAGCACTGGCTGTCAATCGCTTTGAACTATGTTTTGGATCCTTGAAAGGCAAAATATTTCTCAGAGATTCGTAGTGACCCATCCATGCGCTGACCCTCGGTGGTGACCAACAAGAAGTCGTTCGGAAATTCAATTATCTGGGAAGCTATATTAGCGCCTGTGGGATCGACGAGAAGTTCACGAACCGGTATAGCAAAAGCTCGAAGTGCTTTTGCCAATCTCAACCACCTGTAGCGCCGAGGTGACTACGCTCTCGCCCTGAAGGGCACAGGTTATAATGCAGGCGTCCGCTTAATGCCCATATACGGTTGTGAAACCTGGCCCATCAAATCGAGAGACATAAAGAGGCTAACTACGTTCGTTAAGGCAGAGAGAAGACAGAGGTTGCGATATGTCGACATTTCGATTGTTCTCTTCAGTCTCAAACACAATACGAGCAAAAAAACACAAGGGATTATATAAATGGAAAAAAATAAGCACCACCAATCAAAATGTCATGGTCAAGACCATGGCAACTGAATTGATTGCCTCAAGGGTTTCTATGCACATAGCACAGGTTGATAGGCCTTAATTAACAACGCCTCACTAATTGCCAGCACTATCGGGTTTTTGTTACATAATAACACTTTGAACGCTGTCTCGGGGTTCATGTGATGACGGGTTGTCATGAGGTGCTTGGTGATCGATCATGCCGGGCTCCGATTGATTCTCAGATTCGTCCCATGTTGTTGCATAATCACTTGTCCCAACCACTTTGGCAAATGTCCAGCTACCCTCTGAGCTAACTGACGGTTTGTTCTGCCTATGTAAATGTCACCGCAACCGCAGGTGAACTGATAAACAACTTGAGAGGCCGAACTACCCGACGAGATGCTCTGACGGTTATGAAGAACAAGTGCTCGCGTGGTATGCCTGAGTCGCAACTGGGCTGTCGTGTAGGTTCGCGTTAGGGCGGACCGGAGCTTGCGTCCGATATCATTTGCCACATGGTCCCCCTTGAACGGCAAGAACAAATAAACATTCTTTTTCTCAGCCGTCAACACCGGTGTTTTCACGCTGGGAGGTCTGCTGTGTACCTGAATAAACTTCTCAGGATATCCATTAGAAATTAAGGTCTTGCGTAGAAATTCTTCTTCGGCTTGTAACGTTTCGGGGCTGCAAATACATCTAGCCCGGTAGAAGAGAGTTCTCACTAAGCCGCGTTTGTATGCGATCGGGGCGAAGATTGTAAAATGAAGGTACTGTCCAGTCCAAGTCGATTTGCGGTGAACAGTGCACTGCAGCGTACTTCCAGCTCGTCTCCTAATGAGTATAACCAAAAACACCAGACAATTGTGTTGTTCCATTTCATGGGATACCGTCAGATTAGGGTGAATCGAATTTAGGATGGTCAGCAGCCGGTTAAAATGTTCTCCGCTGGTGAAGACTAAAATGTCATCCACATATTGTCTGTACAATTTCGCTTCACCAATGCTGGCAGCAACTTGTCTTTCTATCAGGCCGAGGAAGATGTCGGCTAAAACTGGTCCCAGCGAGCTGCCCATAGCGACCTCGTCGACCTGTTTGTATGCGGTCCCCTCAAATTCAAACCGTATGTTCTCGGTGTACAATATAATCATATCCTTCAAATACTCCACTGGCAGGCCAACAACCATATTCTGACTCAGGGTAAAATCACATAAATTATCAACCGTCTCACGCAAAGGCACGTTTGTGAATAAGGAGTCCACATCTATTGAGTACATAAGCTCTGCACTCAGTGACAATTGTTCCAGTGTCTCAGCCAGTTCAAAGGAGTCCTTCAGGTAATACGTAGCGAGGAGTTTACGCACCGGATCTAATAGTTTGGTCAGCCACCGCGCGACATTGTGATAAGATGAATTGTTCATGCATATAATCGGACGTAGCGGAAATCCCGCTTTGTGTAACTTGGGTGCGCCTCGCATTCTAGGCGTCTGTGTCCCGGTCGGTTTTAGGTGCATGTACTGCGACTCATTGGTGTAAGCATGGAGCAGGACCCGTGAGACGGTTGATAATTTATGTGATTTTACCCTGAGTCAGAATATGGCTGTTGGCCTGCCAGTGGAGTATTTAAAGGATATGATTATATTGTACACCGAGAACATACGGTTTGAATTTGAGGGGACCGCATACAAACAGGTCGACGAGGTCGCTATGGGCAGCTCGCTGGGACCAGTTTTAGCCGACGTCTTCCTCGGCCTGATGGAAAGACAAGTTGCTGCCAGCATTGATGAAGCGAAATTGTACAGACGATATGTGGATGACATTTTAGTCTTCACCAGCGGAGAACATTTTAACCGGCTGCTGACCATCCTAAATTCGATTCACCATAATCTGACGGTATCCCATGAAATGGAACAACACAATTGTCTGGTGTTTTTGGTTATACTCATTAGGAGACGAGCTGGAAGTACGCTGCAGTGCACTGTTCACCGCAAATCGACTTGGACTGGACAGTACCTTCATTTTTCAAGCTTCGCCCCGATCGCATACAAACGCGGCTTAGTGAGAACTCTCTTCTACCGGGCTAGACGTATTTGCAGCCCCGAAACATTACAAGCCGAAGAAGAATTTCTACGCAAGACCTTAATTTCTAATGGATATCCTGAGAAATTTATTCAGGTACACAGCAGACCTCCCAGCGTGAAAACACCAGTGTTGACGGCTGAGAAAAAGGATGTTTATTGGTTCTTGCCGTTCAAGTGGGACCATGTGGCAAATGACATCGGACGCAAGCTCCGGTCCGCCCTAACGCGAACCTACACGACAGCCCAGTTGCGACTCAGGCATACCACGCGAGCATTTGTTCTTCATAACCGTCAGAGCATCGCGTCGGGTAGTTCGGCCTCTCAAGTTGTTTATCAGTTCGCCTGCGGTTGTGGTGACATTTACATAGGCAGAACAAACCGTCAGTTAGCTCAGAGGGTAGCTGGACATTTGCCAAAGTGGTTGGGACAAGTGATTATGCAACAACATGGGACGAATCTGAGAATCAATCGGAGCCCGGCATCGTCTATCATCAAGCACCTCATGGCAACCCGTCATCACATGAACCCTGAGACAGCGTTCAAAGTGTTATTATGTAACAAAAATCCGATAGTGCTAGCAATTAGTGAGGCGTTGGTAATTAAGGCCAATCAACCTGTGCTATGTGCATAGAAACCCTTGAGTCAATCAATTCATTTGCCATGGACTTGACCATGACATTTTGATTGGTGGTGCTTATTTTTTCATTTATATAATCCCTTGATGTTTTCTGCTCGTATTGTGTTTAGTATGAACTGAGAAACAATCGATATGTCGCATATCGCAACCTCTGCCTTCAACGAAATCTTCTGCCCACTGTTTAACTGCGTTCGACCACGGTACCTATGGCTAGCTAGTCGTGTCTGGTGGGTGCACTGCGTGAGCATTGAATGTGTTCAGTGTCTCGTATTTGGTGCAGGAAGAGCTAGTGATCAGTGCTCTGTACAGTTATATAACGCACGAGGATCCGATGGCTGGAGCCACGAGTTGCGCTTGCGAACAAACCAAACAGCTAGGCATGTTCTCACATGCATTATCGTCGCCATCGAGGCAATCTGATCTCGACCTATCGCGTACTTACCGGGTAAAATCGGACCGATTTACATAGGCATTTCGAACCGCCTCGGCTCCCATCTCTCTGAGGTCACTCAATGAAGCTACACAAGCCTCGTTGGGATGGAGTCCAAGTGGACTTCGTTTATCACGCCGAGTGGTGGATTCCCGGAATACACATGCCCGAGAACGTAGGTATGGATGGCATCAACGGTGAAAGAGTTAGAACACCGACTTGATGCCCTTGGCCTTCGGTTCTTAAACTCTTCCCTTACACATCCTAACTTAATGCCTTAAAGAATCATTAAATCTTACTTTTTGGTTATTAGGCTTTTATAACTTCATTTATCTGTTTTCCTATTTCGCGTGACCGGTACGGCGGGGACTGGGCAATGCAGATCGCGTGCGTATAATTGGTTGACGGTGGTGTGGTGAAAATGTATAAACGGGAGATGTACATGGTAAACACGTTTGTGGTAATATAAACGGATGGCAATTTCAGCTCCTTTGTTGTTGTTCAAGTATAATGGTTCTTATTTGGTTGAATTTACTGTAGCGGAAACGCAAGTCCTTACGCTGCTACAAAAACTGAACCTTACTAAAGCAACGGCCTGATTTAATTCACTCGACGTTTCTACATGAGTTGGCCATGGAACTAAGTGGACCGTTGACCACGGTGTTTCAGAAGTCACTTGGCAGCTGTACATTAACTTCTGAATGGAACGAAGGCTGTCATCTGTCCTATCTTCTAAAATGGTGACAGGAGTCTGTCAACCAAATATAGACCAATCATTCTGAGTAACGTAGTGGTCAAACTGCTTGAAAAGCTGATGAGATTCGTTGGAAGGTCACCTGAATAGATTTAATCTACTCAGCAGTGTACAACACATATTCCGTAAAGGGTGTTCATGTCTGGCGAATTCGTTGGTTGCTCGTGAAGCTTGGGTGGAGGCAGTGGACGATGACCACGTAGTGGATGTGCTTTCCGTCGACTTCTCGAAAGCATTTCATAAGGTACCCCATTTGAGGCTATCACAAAAACTGAGCTCCAACGGTGCATCTGGCCGCGCCCTTCACTGGATATCTGCATCCTTGCAATGAAGAGAGCAGTGTGTACATGTGGGTGGCAGCTTATCCTTTAGGCCAGCGGTCTTTAGCGGTGTCCCACAGGGCTCGGTCCTTGGACCGATGCTATTCTCCATCTACGTAAACGATCCCTATGGGGACCTTGGGATATCATTGCTATTGTTTGCTGATGACTAAAGCTGTGGAATGTTACAAATGTCCCTGAAGGATCTGAGGTCTTTCATCATGCCCTGGATAGACTCATGGACTGGTCTGCTTTGTGGCTACAGCCCATAAATGAGGCTGTGTTCCGTCATTCGTATGGGAGCAAATTTCCCACCTTCGAGTTCCGTGGTCGGTGGAGTCGAACTCTCCCTTGTCTCCAACCAGGTAGACGTAGGCTTAATCCATTCCTCGTCTTTACATTCTGGTGACAACTGGAAAAAGATTGTAAGTAGGGATTTCAGAATGTTGTGGTTAATACGCCATTCTTACGGGGTCTTAACTGCTGACATATTTGTGAAGCTATGCTCAGCTTTCGTTCGGCCTCATCTGGAATACTGCGTCCAGGCTTGCCTGTCCTGCCTTTTTCGGGGCAATATGGAGTTCTAAAGGGTTTTGAGAGTAGGTGCCAAACTGGTCGAAGGGTTGCAGGGGCAAACGTACCCCGAGCGTCTACTTAGCTTGGGTATGTATCCAATACACTACCGAATGCTTTGAGCAGACCAAAACCCTAGTTACTTATGGAATTTTAACAGGGAAGATTGGACGGGACTTGAGTTAAAGTGAGACTGGAACGATAGGATTATCCCGTGAGTGTTCCTTCTTCGGCGGGTCGTTGAACCAGGAGTTGGCAGACTTTGAAATACTGATGGACCTAAAACAAAGACCGCATCACACCCTGTCCAACCAATTAATGCCCACGTATCCTGCCCTAGCAGTCCCTGCTGGGTCGGTTACGTGAAGTAAGAAAGAGAAAAAGTAAACGCAGAAGGCAAAAGAGAAAGTGGAAAGAGCTAAGCAAGTGGAATACCAAGATATTTGAGTCATTAAAAAAGAACTGAAAAGTGAAGGTGAGTCAGCTAGGAAAAAGGAAAGGTTTGCTGTTGCCACCCAAGAGCATCGAGCTGGCGCGCAAAACCCTTAACCGTAGGTTCCCTAACCACGTGATCTGGAAGCGAATTCCAGCGATCTATAACTCGGCGCGACAGACGAGTTTCCGTCCTAATCCTATCAGACCGTGGTTTATGCAGTTTCAGTGGGTGACCGCGGAGATTAGGTAACGTAGCGGGACTAAATAGCCCTGACAAGTCCGGGCCAATCTTACCCGTCAAAATACGATAAGTGAGAATCAGGTCCCCTCTTATCCTTCGGTAGTGCATTGAGTACATCCCAAACTGAGCAAGCGTTCAGGATACGTCTGTCCCCGTAGACCCTGCACTAACCGAGTGCCCACTCGTAACACCCTCTCCAAGTCCATTTTGTCTCGGTTAAGACATGGTGGACAAGCCTGAATACAATATTCCAGGTGGGGTCGGACGAATGCCGAGAATAGCTTCACAAACAAATTGGCCGTTAGGATTCCGAAAGAGCGGCGGATAAACCACATCATACGAAACCCCGACAAGCAGCCTTCTTCCAATTGTCGCCAGAATGAAGTGCTGATGCGTGTACGACTCCTAAATCAACCTGCTGAGTGACAACAGGGAGTTCACCACCGCCGACAACATATCGGGTGGGAGGATTAGCAGCTCCGATTCGGAGAACAGAGCACTTGGCCCTATTTATGGGCATCAACCATAAGGTAGACCATTCCCAGAGCCTATCCAAGGCACGCTGAATTGCCTCAGGACCCCCGGGATATCCACAATATTCCAGAGCTTAAGGTCGTCAGCAAACATTAGTGATGACACCCTAGCTCTCCCGGCAAGTCATTTACATAGATCGCGAACAACAATGGCCCCAATACCGAGCCCTGCGGAACGCCACTAAGGACAGCTTGCCTGAGCGAAAGGCTACGCCCCACCCGTACGCACTGTTCCCTCCCCTCAAGGAAGGCAGACACCCATTGAAGGGCGCGACCAGATATCCCGTAAGATCTCAACTTTAGTGAGAGCCGAAGATGTGGAACAGTGTCAAAAGCTTTCGAAAAATCTACGAATAGCACGTCTACAGCGTGGCCACTGTCTACCGCTTCGGCCCAGCTTTCACGAGCTACAAGTAGATTAGTCTGACATGAAAATCCTTTGCGGAATCCATGTTGCGCAACACTGAGAAGGTTGAATCTATTCAGGTGGTTCTCCACTGAATCCCTTATCAGCTTTTCAAACAACTTGACTACTACGCTTGTCAAACTGACAGGCCGGTAGTTCGCGGGCAGAGCGCTGTCACCGCCCTTAAAAATCGGACAGATGATTGCCTCCTTCCATTCCGAAGGTAGGATGCAGCTGTCCAGCGATATTGAAAACACGCATGTGAGAGGACCACTCAGCTCAGTGGCCAATTCATGCAACAGCTTCGGATGAATTGAATCAGGACCGGGAAGCTTAAAGCAGAGATTAAACGGACTCACCAGTCTGTGTGAAGTCTCTCCTCAACAACAACAAAACGGGAAACAAAAAAAACGGGCTTGAAAACGGGACAACTGCAACAACACAACGGTGTGTTTTTGCAGTTGTCCCGATTTCAAGCCCGTTTTTTTTGTTTCCCGTTTTGTTGTTGTAGAGGAGAGACTTCACACAGACAGGTGAGTCCGATAAATCTCAGCAATAAGCTTTCCGGTCCTGATTCAATGCATCCGAAGCTGTTGCATGAATTGGCCACTGAGCTGAGTGGTCCTCTCACCTGCGTGTTTTCAATATCGCTTGACAGCTGCATCCTACCTTCGGGATGGAAGGAGGCAATCATCTGTCCGATTTTAAGGGCGGTGACAGCGCTCTGCCCGCGAACTACAGACCTGTCGGTTTGACAAGCGTAGTAAAGTTGTTGGGAAAGCTGAAAAGAGATTCAGTGGAGAATCACCTGAATAGATTCTACCTTCTCATTGTTGCGCAACATAGATTCTGCAGAGGATTTTCATGCCAGACTAACCTGCTTGTAGCTCGTGAAAGCTGGGCCGAAGCGGTAGACAGTGGCCATGCTGTAGACGTGCTATTCGTGGACTTTACGAAAGGTTTTGGCACTGTTCCTTATCTTCGACTCTCACTAAAGTTGAGATCTTACGGTATATCTGGTCGCGCCCTTCAATGGGTGTCTGTCTTCCTTGAGGGGAGGGAATAATGCGTACGGTTGAGGCGTAGCCTTTCGCTCAGGCAAGCTGTCCTTAGTGCCGTCCCGCAGGGCTCGGTGTTGGGGCAATTGTTGTTCGCGACCTATGTAATTGAGTTGCCGGGAGAGCTAGGGTTGTTATCACTAATGTTTACTGACGACCTTAAGCTCTGGAATATTGTGGATATCCCGGGGGTCTTGAGGCAATTCAGCTTGCTTTGGATAGACTCTGGGAATGGTCTACCTTATGGTTGATGCCTATAAATAGAGCCAAGCGCTCTGTTCTCCGAATCGGAGCTGATAATCCTCCCACTCGATATGTTTTTGGTGGTGAACTCCCTGTTGTCACTCCGCAGGTTGATTTAGGGGTCGTACACGCATCAGCACTTCATTCTGGCGACAATTGGAAGAAGGCTGCTTGTCGAGGGTTTCGTATGATGTGGTTTATCCGCCGCTCTTTCGGAATCCTAACGGCCAATTTGTTTGTGAAGCTATTCTCGGCATTCGTCCGACCCCACCTGGAATATTGTATCCAGGCTTGTCCACCATGTCTTATCCGAGACAAAATGGACTTGGAGAGGGTGTTACGAGTGGGCACTCGGTTAGTGCAGGGTCTACGGGGACAGACGTATCCTGAACGCTTGCTCAGTTTGGGGATGTACTCCATGCACTACCGAAGGATAAGAGGGGACCTGATTCTCACTTATCGTATTTTGACGGGTAAGATCGGCCCGGACTTGTCAGGGCTATTTAGTCCCGCTACGTTACCTAATCTCCGCGGTCACCCACTGAAACTGCATAAACCACGGTCTGATAGGATTAGGACGGAAACTCGTCTGTCGCGCCGAGTTATAGATTGCTGGAATTCGCTTCCAGATCACGTGGTTAGGGGACCTACGGTTAAGGATTTCGCGCGCCATCTCGATATGCTTGAGTGGCAATACTAAACCTTTCCTTTTTCCTGACTGACTCACCTTCACTTTTGAGCTCTTTTTTAATGACTCAAATATCTTAGTATTACAGTTGCATAGCTCTTTCCACATTCTCTTTTGCCTCCTGCGTTTACTTTTTTTTCTTTCTTACTTCACGTAACCGGCCCAGCAGGGACTGCTAGGGCAGGATACGTGGGCATCACTTTGTTGGACAGAGTGTGATGCGATTTTCGTTTTAAGTCCATCAGTAGTTAAAAGTCTGCTAACTCCTGATTCAAGGACCCGCTGAAGAGGGAACACTCACGGGATAATCCTATCGTTCCAGTCCCACTTTAACTCAAGTCCCGTCCAATCTTCCCTGTTAAAATTCCATAAGTAACTAGGGTTTTGGTCTGCTCAAAGCATTCGGTAGTGTATTGGATACATACCCAAGCTAAGTAGACGCTCGGGGTATGTTTGCCCGCGTAAACGGTGGACCAATTTGTTAACCACTCTCAAAACCCTCTCGAGCTCCATTTTGTCCCCAACAAGGCAGGGCGGGCAAGCCTGGACGTAGTATTCCAGATGAGGCCGAACGGAAGCTGAGCATAGCTTCACAAATATGTCAGCAGTTAAGACCCCGAATAACGGCGTATTAACCACAACATTCAAAAACCCCCACTTGCGCTCTTCTTCCAGTTGTCACCAGAATGTAAAGACGAGGAATGGAGTAAGCCTACGTCTACCTGGTTGGAGACAAGGGGGTGTTCGACTCCACCGACTATGGAACTCGAAGGTGGGAAAGTTGCTCCTATACGAAGGACGGAACCCAGCCTCATTTATGGGCTGTAGCCCCAAGGTAGACCAGTCCATGAGTCTATCCAGGGCATGATGAAAGACCTCAGATCCCTCAGGGACGTTTGTAACATTCCACAGTTTTAGTCATCAGCAAACAATAGCAATGATACCCCAAGGTCCCCATAGGGATCGTTTACGTAGATGGAGAATAGCATCGGTCCAAGGACCGAGCCCTGTGGGACACCGCTAAAGACCGCTGGCCTAAAGGATAAGCTGCCACCCACATGTACACACTGCTCTCTTCATTGCAAGGATGCAGATATCCAGTGAAGGGCGCGGCCAGATGCACCGTTGGAGCTCAGTTTTTGTGATAGCCTCAAATGGGGTACCTTATGAAATGCTTTCGAGAAGTCGACGGAAAGCACATCCACTACGTGGTCATCGTCCACTGCCTCCACCCAAGCTTCACGAGCAACCAACGAATTCGCCAGACATGAACACCCTTTACGGAATATGTGTTGTACACTGCTGAGTAGATTAAATCTATTCAGGTGACCTTCCAACGAATCTCATCAGCTTTTCAAGCAGTTTGACCACTACGTTAGTCAGAATGATTGGTCTATATTTGGTTGACAGACTCCTGTCACCATTTTAGAAGATAGAACGGATGACAGCCTTCGTTCCATTCAGAAGTTAATGTACAGCTACTAAGTGACTTCTGAAACACCGTGGTCAACGGTCCACTTAGTTCCATGGCCAACTCATGTAGAAACGTCGAGTGAATTAAATCAGGCCGTTGCTTAAGTAGGGTTCAGTTTTTGTAGCAGCGTAAAGACTTGCGTTTCCGCTACAGTAAATTCAGCCAAATAAGAACCATTATACTTGAACAACAACAAAATGCTGAAATTGCCATCCGTTTATATTACCACAAACGTGTTTACCACGTACATCTCCCGTTTATACATTTTCACCACACCACCGTCAACCAATTAATACGCACGCGATCTGCATTGCCAGTCCCCGCCGTACCGGTCACGCGAAATAGGAAACAGATAAATGAAGTTATAAAAGCCTTAATAACCAAAAAGTAAGATTTAATGATTCTTTAAGGCGATTAAGTTAGGATGTGAAGGGGAAAGTTAAGAACCGAAGGCCAAGGGCATCAAGTCGGTGTTCTAACTCTTTCACCGTTGATGCCAATACCACGTTCTCGGGCAGTGTATTCCGGGAATCCACCACTCGGCGTGATAAACGAAGTCCACTTGGACTCCATCCCAACGAGGCTTGTGTAGCTTCATTGAGTGACCTCAGAGAGATGGGAGCCGAGGCGGTTCGAAATGCCTATGTAAATCGGGTCCGATTTTACCGGTAAGTACGCGATAGGTCGAGATCAGATTGCCTCGATGGCGACGATAATGCAGTGAGAACATGCCTAGCTGTTGGTTTGTTCGCAAGCGCAACTCGTGCTCCAGCCATCGGAGCCTCGTGCGTTATATAACTGTACTGAGCACTTCACTAGCTCTTCCTGCACCAAATACGAGACACTGAACACATTCATTGCTCACGCAGTGCTCCCACCAGACACGAACTAAGCTGCCAAGGTACCGATGGTCGAACGCAGTTAAACAGTGGGTCCCCTTCAGTCATTTTGTTAAGGCAGAGGTTGCGATATGTCAACATTTCGATTGTTCTCTTCAGTCGCAAACACAATACGAGCAGAAACACACAAGGGATTATATACATGGAAAAATAAGCACCACCAATCAAAATGTCACAGTCAAGACCATGGCAACCGAATTGATTGCCTCAAGAGTTTCTGTGCACATAGCACAGGTTGATAGGCCTTAATTAACAACGCCTCACTAATTGCCAGCATTATCGGGTTTTTGTTACGTAATAACACTTTGAACGCTGTCTCGGGTTCACGTGATGACGGGTTGTCATGAGGTGCTTGGTGATAGACGATGCCGGGCTCCGATTGATTCTCAGATTCGTCCCATGTTGTTGCGTAATCACTTGTCCCAACCACTTTGGCAAATGTTCAGCTACCCTCTGAGCTAACTGACGGTTTGTTCTGCCTATGTAAATGTCACCGCAACCGCAGGTGAACTGATAAACAACGTGAGAGGCCGAACTACCCGACGAGATGCTCTGACGGATATGAAGAACAAGTCCTCGCGTGGTATGCCTGAGTCGCAACTGGGCTGTCGTGTAGGTTCGCGTTAGGGTGGACCGGAGCTTGCGTCCGGTATCGTTTGCCACATGCTCCCCTTGAACGGCAAGAACAAATAAACCTCCTTTTTCTCAGCCGTCAACACCGGTGTTTTCAAGCTGGGAGGTCTGCTGTGTGATTGAACAAACTTCTCAGGATGTCCATTAGAAATTAAGAACTTGCGCAGAATTTCTTCTTCGGCTTGTAACGTTTCGGGGATGCAAGTACGTCTAGCCCCCTAGAAGAGAGTTTTCACTAAGCCGCGTTTGTATGCGATCGGGGCGAAGCTTGAAAAATCAAGGTACTGTCCAGTCCAAATAGATATGCGGTGAACAGTGCGCTGCAGCGTACCTTCAGCCCGTCTCCTAATGAGTATATTCAAAAACGCCAGGCAATTGTGTTGTTCAACTTCATGGGATACCGACAGCTTAGGGTGAGTCGAATTCAGGATGGTCAGTAGCCCGGTAAAATGTTCTCCGCTGGTGAAGACTAAATTGTCATCCACATATCGTCTGTACAATTTCGCTTCACCAATGCTGGCAGCATTTTACCTTTCTAGTAGTAATGAACAGGCTTGACTACATTTCGAAGATGGGGTCTATTCTGGGAGACACGCGGAAGTTCCATCTAGATAATACACCGCGAAACTACATCCTGGTGGAGAAGCATGCGGCATGGAAGCTCCAGATCCTCCTGCTACATGGTTACATCAATGAGTCGCAGTACAGGCACTTAAAACCGACTGGGACACAGACACCTAGAATGAGAGGCGCTCCCAAGTTACACAAAGCAGGATTCCCGCTACGTCCGATTATGTGCATGAACAATTCACCTTATCACAATGTCGCGCGGTGGCTGGCCAAACTATTAGATCCGGTGCGTAAACTCCTCGCTACGTATTGCCTGAAAGACTCCTTTGAACTGGCTGAGACGCTGGAACAATTGTCACTGAGTGCAGAGCTTATGTACTCAATAGATGTGGACTCCTTATTCACAAATGTGCCTTTACGTGAGACGGTTGATAATTTATGTGATTTTATCCTGAGTCAGAATATGTCTGTTGGCCTGCCAGTGGAGTATTTAAAGGATATGATTCTATTGTGCACCGAGAACATACGGTTTGAATTTGAGGGGACCGCATACAAACAGGTCGACGGGGTCGCTATGGGCAGCCCTCTGGGACCAGTTTTAGCCGACATCTTCCTCGGCCTGATAGAAAGACAAGTTGCTGCCAGCATTGGTGAAGCGAAATTGTACAGACGATATGTGGATGACATTTTAGTCTTCACCAGCGGAGAACATTTTAACCGGCTGCTGACCATCCTAAATTCGATTCACCCTAATCTGTCGGTATCCCATGAAGTGGAACAACACAATTGCCTGGCGTTTTTGGATATACTCATTAGGAGACGGGCTGAAGGTACGTTGCAGCGCACTGTTCACCGCAAATCGACTTGGACTGGACAGTACCTTCATTTTTCAAGCTTCGCCCCGATCGCATACAAACGCGGCTTAGTGAGAACTCTCTTCTACCGGGCTAGACGTATTTGCAGCCCCGAAACGTTACAAGCCGAAGAAGAATTTCTACGCAAGACCTTAATTTCTAATGGATATCCTGAGAAGTTTATTCAGGTACACAGCAGACCTCCCAGCGTGAAAACACCGGTGTTGACGGCTGAGAAAAAGGATGTTTATTTGTTCTTGCCGTTCAAGGGGGACCATGTGGCAAATGATATCGGACGCAAGCTCCGGTCCGCCCTAACGCGAACCTACACGACAGCCCAGTTGCGACTCAGGCATACCACGCGAGCACTTGTTCTTCATAACCGTCAGAGCATCTCGTCGGGTAGTTCGGCCTCTCACGTTGTTTATCAGTTCACCTGCGGTTGCGGTGACATTTACATAGGCAGAACAAACCGTCAGTTAGCTCAGAGGGTAGCTGAACATTTGCCAAAGTGGTTGGGACAAGTGATTACGCAACAACATGGGACGAATCTGAGAATCAATCGGAGCCCGGCATCGTCTATCACCAAGCACCTCATGACAACCCGTCATCACGTGAACCCCGAGACAGCGTTCAAAGTGTTATTACGTAACAAAAACCCGATAATGCTGGCAATTAGTGAGGCGTTGTTAATTAAGGCCTATCAACCTGTGCTATGTGCACAGAAACTCTTGAGGCAATCAATTCGGTTGCCATGGTCTTGACTGTGACATTTTGATTGGTGTTGCTTATTTTTTCCATGTATATAATCCCTTGTGTGTTTCTGCTCGTATTGTGTTTGCGACTGAAGAGAACAATCGAAATGTTGACATATCGCAACCTCTGTCTTCTCTCTGCCTTAACGAACCTAGTTAGCCTCTTTATGTCTCTCGATTTGATGGGCCAGGTTTCACAACCGTATATGGGCATTAAGCGGACGCCTGCATTATAACCTGTGCCCTTCAGGGCGAGAGCGTAGTCACCTCGGCGCTACAGGTGGTTGAGATTGGCAAAAGCACTTCGAGCTTTTGCTATACGGTTTGTGAACTTCTCTTCGATCCCACGGGCGCTAATATAGCTGCCCAGGTACTTGAATTTCGGAACGGCTTCCAGCTGATCACCACCAAGGGTCAGCGCATGGATGGGTCACTACGAATCTCTGAGAAATATTTTGCCTTTCAAGGATCCAAAACATAGTTCAAAGCGATTGACAGCCAGTGCTAATCAGTGCGGTGCTGCTTATCACGTTTGGAATTTGTCACAAATTGTAACAATTTCGTTCGCATACTCCAAATCAAGAAGTCAGTTACTAGGAAGCAACTCCACACCTTGTAGACCGTGTCCAGCGAACGCTGTTTCCATGACTTCGTCAATGGTAAGATTAAAGAGGAAAGGTGACAGCAGGGAACCTTGTTTCACATTGCTGGGGATATTGTAGAGTGGCGACAGTTTGACATAAGCCCTCACTCTGCCCAAACGATATTCGTACAGGGCTCTGATAATGTTTACGTATTTGTCGGGCACCCGTTTCCTGAGTAGACAGTCCCAAATAACACATCAATCCACCGAATCGAAGGCACCTTTTTGATGAGATACACGGCAACGATGGTTTGCCAATAAACATGGTGGTACTCCAACAATTGACGTAAAGTGGAGATGTGGCCAATGCAGCCTCGATTTCACCGAAACCCGGCTTGCTCTTCACCAATCTGACTTTCACCAGTGCCAGTCAGTCTGTGGGGAACGACAAGCAGGCAATTTAGAGGCGCTTGAGACCAGACTGATCCCCCTATGATTACCGCTTTCCGAACAGGGGCCTTCCTTTAAAATTGGGTCAACGACCGAGCGGCTCCAGTCTGTTGTTACAGTTTCCTGCTCCCACCGTTTCACTAGTGACTCGTGTAAATCATTTACAAGAGAAGGTCCTCCGATTTTAAAAAGGGCTGGGGGGTTCTATCTGCCCCTGCAACTTTATTCAATTTCAACAATCAGATCTCACGTTCGGCTTCTGCGCGTGAGTGCGTGTCCAAAGGAACGGCCCAAGGACAAGGGTAATCAATACCCGAAAAGGAAACTGATATCTCATATTGATTAAATTGCTGTGCAAACGCTCCAAGCGTTTTGACAAGCTGCGCATCGGCTGTCCACTCTCGTCGCGTATGGTATCGCTAACACCAAGTCTCCTGCTACCCCTTTGCCGTATCAGACGGAATAACTTATGATGGTTACCAACAGCAGCGATTGTTTCCATTTCCGAAGTACGATGAGACTAACAGGCTTTGCAGTCTCTTCAGGATAGCACGGAGTTTCGCCCTGAGATTTTTGCAAATGTTATTGTAATCGCTTCCAGCCGGAATGCATCGGCGAACATCCAAAAGTTCCCGAGACTGCGTAGAGATCCAGTGTCCAGATTGACAGTTTTATTTGCTACAGGAAAACATGCTGGCTACTAGTAACGTCTGGCGAATATGCGACCAGTGATCCTCAATGGTTTTCAGTGGGCGCTTACTCATCCCAGACGCCAGGGTACTTTGATACGCATTCAGAACACCTGACTTCGTCAGTTGACTGGTCTATGCGACGTTGCGAACGCTCGCCGAAACGCACCAGAAGATCGGCACACACAATAGTGTGAACGGAATCCATGCTGGTGCTCCAAATCTAACGACAGTTTTGTACGCCGCCTCCAGTCGTAACTGATCGCGAGGTGATCAATTTGTGTTCATGGCTGGTTCGAGGCTGGTGGACGCCAAGTCACTCTTCTGTGGGTGTTGTGTCGAAAGTTTGCGCTCGAGAGAAAGAGACGAGCATTTTCACCTAGGTGTAGCAACCGTTCTCTGTTGTCATTACGGGAGCCTACACTATGTTGCCCGCACAGCTGAAGCTCATGAGAGGAAGCTTTCCCGACTTAGGCATTCAGATCACCAGCAAGTACCACAGTATCCGTACTCAGTCTGAGACGAAGGAAATCGTTAAGTTGATGGTAGAAATAATCTTTCACCATATCTGTACTACAGTTTGTGGGGGTGTAGGTCGCAATAATGAACAGGCACCGTTTGTCCTAGCGCGGCTTCGTAGTCTTGAACTGGCCACCCAATCTAACGGCGCGCACCCGGCTGTTAATTGGGATCCAATCAATCAGGGCAGCTTCAGCCTAGCGACTCAAAACAATGCCGATGGCGGCTTGAGCTGCATTTGAAGCTGCGTCATCATCAGACAGGCGCAATGAGAATGCCGCCAGCGTCGCATGTGGGGGATCGTAGGGTAAGCACGGCGCTCGACTCTTGCAGGCTGGTTTCCGACAAACCAAATATCGACCGATAGGATTCCGAATGTCCGAGCAAGCGCGCACTTCGAAGCATGGTAATTTTAGCTGGGATCGAGGACTCCAAAGGAAAACGGATGATTTGACGTTGTCCGTTTGGTTGAACATGGACTTGTTGACTGGCCTGGATTAACGCCCTGCGATTATGTGTGGATTGAAACTAGAAGACAAGTGACTATTGATGCAAGACGGGGGAGGGCCCCAGAAATTGGGAATTGTACACAGGGGGATAAAAGTGAGGTTGGAAAGGGACGCTGCGGATGAAAAAGCGCAAGAGGGGTACAAGAAGACGGGCAGGCTTGAGCTGTATCATCCAAGCCCTTATCAACCCTGCTCGTTGCAGCAGATAGAGCGCCGTTTCTTATCCTCTGCGGTAGCCAGAGCATCAAGAAATCGTTTAATGAAGTTCATCTGTTGATCGTTTTTCCAAGCTTGGTTAAGAGATCGCATACGTTTCACCACCATGCGAGGTGGCAACTTCAGTGCGGTATCAGGCGGTGTAAAATACTGCTTTTTGCATTGTCAGTCCGTCATCCACGGGCAGGTGACTTTTGAAGGTGGCGATTTCGAGTTGCGCCACGTGATCTCTGCCCATTTGCTTCCACGGCTGAACCACGTCTTGCGATTCGCCGGAGATCTTTCTTTCTGAGTTGATGGTACACGGGGTCGGTGTCGATGCGCATGTTGATCGAATTATTAGAGGAGTACCATTCTTCTAGGATCTCTCTTAATTTTGTGTTGTTGTTTGAGCTAAAACTTAGCCGGGTTGTTGTTTCCAATTGAAGCTATGTCCCTCATGCCACCATGCCGCTGAGACGAGAGACGAGATGCATAGCGCTTTTTACTAGCCGTCTGGATGTTCTTGTATCTTGTGGGACAATTTCCTTCCTGTCCGTGCCCACAGTTGTTATTCACTATTATTGCAATTGTTATTTATGCACGACAGTTTCTTCGTTCTTGTACATTCCCTAATGTCCTTGTGGGTTTGATAGTTTTCGTCTCGAGTAGACGTTGGTATTATGAGCGACCACGATGGCGTTGTGTTGTGTTGAGCAATCTGGCAGTCATTTCAGATATGTTCTTCATATACGGCAAAACGACCCTCTTGCTTGCATTTGGTATCGGCTCGGTGTTCATAAGTTTGTGGTTTAGACATCTGCGGATGAAGCTGCGTGGGTATCCATTGCGCTCGAACGAATCGAATAGTTGTTTCTCTTCTTCCCGTTTGGCTTCGTAATATTGCATGGCAGGATACTGTCAGGTTGCCCAGCCCTAGACAGGAGAACGATTACGGTTCTCATAAAAGATCTTTGGTTCAAAAATCTGATCGCAAGGTAGCGGGTTTTACATGAACTACGCAGGATCTGTTTTAGGGAGTAAAGAGCCACCCTCACTCCAACCATAACCTGGAGGGCTAGGAGACTGAGTTTGTCTGGTCTCTGACCATTGATCAATCTGGTATCAGTGGGTCTGATGTAGTCTCGGCTGTCTATCAACTAGACAAAGAGTCAACAGAAAACCATGGCGAGCAGTGAATAAGAGACAGTCATTGCGTCCTAATCATCGTGGCATGGTAGTTGAAGGTGAGCAACACAATTCAGCTAATATGCCGCAGGAAGAATGGAACATTTTGACAAAAAGTAGTTGGTTTTTCACGCACCGATTTTTCTCCTTTTTGTCATTTTCAATGTTTGTCGTATTAAACATTTGAATCAATACAATATTGTACACAATTCTTCCACTGATTCCGGTTGCGGGCCATGTCTTCGAAAGTGCTAAGCCATTGTCACTCCTCATCTTTGGGTCCCCATCCTGGAAGACGTACGGATCCAACAACGACTAGGGTCTGAAGGTGCAAACAGCACCACCAACATAGCTCAGTGGATCATTAAAGCACATAAACCATCGCACCACGATAAGGTCTAGAGTGTCGTCGCAGTGGTGAACGTTTCCCACACCGCGTTTGATTTGCTCTTTCGGGACTGGCCTGGAGGTGACCGCGTGCTTGTCGACTTTCCACTTGGCGCCAGCACATGAAACATCTAGCTGCAGTTGGTGGACTCCAACTTATTCCTGGATGGAGAGCCAAGGATGAGGAGTGCCAGTTATTTAGCACGTTTGAATACATGGTCTGCAGTTGGAATCACTGGAAGAGCTGCATGCAAGAAAGTGAAGGGTCCACGAAATGTGACTTGGTTCTCGGAGCAAATGATATTGGACTATGTTTCGTTATGCGCAGGAGTGCAGGAGTGCTGTTCCTCTGTCGCACGTAGATGCTTGCTACTCTATTGCACATTTGCAATAAACCGTTACCTGCCGCTTTCGTTCAAACGCGGAACACCAAAGTGTGTCCACGGCCTTTGGTGACGAAACGGCACTGGGTTTTGATATTTTTTTGTTTATGGCCCTAGTTCGTGCCACTAAGGTGCGAAGGTAATAATAGAAATTGCAATAAATGAAAACAAGTCGAATATTTTATATAAACATACAGAGCCGTCGAGTTATAAGGAGACGCCATATACTAATACTTTGTACTGATCTTTTGCTGCCACGCACCGCAAACTGGACACCAAGAAATGTAGATATACGGAGGCTGACACCAGTACATTTACTCGCTGGTGGTTAATCGGCGAGTGAACCGGTCGGATTTCTTGGAGTGGCAAAGAAATATCTTTTAATTCTACGTAAGGTTTGATCAATGTGTGATAACAGTGGCTGTTGTTCACTCTGCGGATTTGCATGGTGGTGTTCTACTGATGGCTGGTTCAAATACACGGATGATAGCTAATCAACAATTTTGGTCTTGTTTTTACCATTCATCTCGTTGATTCAATTATCTCTGATAGTTCCTTGCGTTTTGCCTTCTTTGCCGTTGGACCTTACGGAGAGCATCTGTGAATACCTTAACTGATGTTTTTGTTGACCCGCTGTTTATGCATAGCAAGTTAACGCTGTCGTTCATTTTAGCACGCCTTTTTGAAGAATTTGGTTTCCCTCCTTCACAATGGATGATGAAATGAGCGCATACCTGAGCAAAGTAAGTCTGCAAATCACCAGTGTATTATATCTCCATATTAGGTCCGCCGTAGATCCGCCTTTTCATTTAGACCAAGGATATACTTTCGAGGTTTGTTTGACTGTATATTTACCCTAGTTTTACCATCATTCTGCTCAAGGACTGCGCAGCTGCGACGCGGTAACGTGGCAAATTTGTCCTGTCCATAGTTGTCATTTCTTGACCTACTCGTTTGATGTTTGCCGATTGCAACCACTCCTCCGTTCTTACTTACTGGCGTCTTGTACGTTGTGACCTTTTTAGGAAGTGTTTTTTACTTTTTCTGTCTTCACAGTTCACTTGTGAACGCTTCATGACTTTTGCGCATGTTAGAAAGAAGCTACTACTAACAAACACCTTTGATTTACCGTGCTTGTGCCTAGTTCGAAGACTTGCCCAACTTCTGGAGGTTCTAGGCTGGGCGTACATGGCATCAGCACTACGCCGGCACGCAACACGGACGCTTCGCTGCCGCGCAACTAACACCAATCGCACATGTGGGCTAAGAATACTACGAGGGTCGCCCGGGGTCCCTACACAGGTTCGAACCCGCGCCCTTAGATGACAAAGCAGGCTTGTGATTCTTGAGGCTAGGGGTCGGCTCGGTGGCTGTGACAACGATCTTGACACGATGGCTCCCAGAGGTGAATTCTACCGCTGTCACTGAGTCCTACTGCCTTGCGCTTCTGCTTGTCAAATCAAAGACAAACTGGCAAATCACCTGCTTGTTTCGAGTAAGATCTCTTTCTCGTAGTGCAAAGCTTTGTGGTAACACTCACCCACATTCTTCACACCATTGATAGTGCCTATTCGAGGGGTCAGGTTGTGCATCCTGTCAGGGTTACCATGAGCACAAATAGATAACTATTTTGCATGTTTAGACCTCCCGAAATAGCTGGTTGTGGGTGGTTTAACGACTAAGCTCGTTCAATTTTACTGAGCAGCTATTGGGTACTGTCCCTCAGTTAACAGTCACATCCTATCATTATCCTAAAAATGATCAGAGATGAATTGCTAGTGGTTTGAACCTTCAGGTTACTCGCTTCTCAAAACACGAACACCGCTATGATCATCGTTCAGGGACAAGGCGCCTACACCTTGTGTAGACAACATACCTGAATGTTTGCTTAGGGCATTAAGGTTTTCAGGTAAGTTCCCCCTTCTCTCCCTCTTCTTATTCTTTATTTCATAGGTCCTCATGGTTGTATGGCAGCGAAGCATCAGTTCAAATGGCTGATGTACTGCTGTTGATGATGATGATCATCGTTCTGAAATGGTGATCGGTTTCTTTCACTGTGCATCGATCGCATTTATCTGAACTGATTACTGACGCAGCCGTTTACCCTGCTTCACCTGCTGGTTGTCGAATTCTGCAGTTCTAATCTAGATTAGCTCATATTACCATTTATTGCGGATGACAATTGTCGACTCTGCATTGTCAGTTCACTTACCTTATTGCGCGCTCCCATAGAGCCTTATCCATGTCGCATCGAAATGTGCAAATTAGATATTTTCTCAGCATCTGGATTTATGAAGTTACATAGTGCTGTGTTACTGCTAGTTGAGACATCAGTTATCACTGTCAAACCAGGTGAATGAAACAAATGCTGATCCGCATTACCCCCATTTTGTAACTTATATGACTGATGCCACTTGCTTATATTTTCGGAGGCTCTCTAGTGATGGTTAGATATTTTGAAGCCTTACTAGATGTTGCTGTCCGAATCTTTGTTCACTTCACGCCAATTGCAAAAATTGCTATCCTCAGGGATTCATCGTGAAAGGTAACTTTAGCTGCAAAATGAATGATTCTGTGCCCACCGTGCCTAAGAAAAAGGTATTCTTAGAACTGACCTTTACTGGTGATATTGCTACACAGGACTAAAATATATCCGATTTCTGCCACGCAGATCACTCTGCGTTGTCGATGCTACTGTCATCAGCTGAACGCATTGGGCGCTACAGCGTCCACTGAAGGACACTCAGCCTATCCGTTCGTATGTAACCGGAGCTAGTTATATGAGCAGAAACGTTAGCCATCTGAGTTTCCGAATGAACAAGCACATGTCAAAATAGGTTCGATGCTAGACTAGCAACAAGCACGCCCAAGTCAGACTACGTGCAAACGCAGACCGCCGACATCTTTGATCTGTAAGCACTTGTGGACCTCGGGTCATCCGATTGAGATCAACACGGTGCACTGGATCCTTCTACGACAATTCCCAGCTCCTCCAGTTCTCCAACGTTCTTACGATAAGCCGCATTAAACCGGTGCTTTGTGTTGAAGCATCTATCGATCAGCCTTAGATGTAGCGTCAAGACATCCGTTTTTCCTCTCGTTTGTCTGTATGTGTTTGTATCCTCAAACGATCGTAGATGGTTTTCGGTGATCGTTATCGACACTGACGAGACGATACGAAGTGCGTGCATCCGCCGAACTTTATCTTCTTACTGTACCCTTCAAATTACTGCAGAGAACTGAAACTTTTATTTTGGCAACTGCTTATCCATGCACCGAAGTGTGACTAACACGGCAATCTTAACTCCCGTCTCCAATGCGATGGCGACGACAACAGCAGCACTTTATAGTAAATGAACAACAAACATCGTTGTTAGGTTTAGAATAGTTAAGATTCAGAAATGAAACAATGAATGAAAGTGCACCGCTGATCACGTGACTGCACCATATCCGATAAGCTATCCAAGCACCAATTTGTTAGGTCCATAGTGTCCCATCCAGGAAGGGGAAATGAACCTACTCGGTTAGCGCTGAATATTCATTCTTCAAGGGTGCATAAAGCACATTCTTGACTTGACAGTTTTTCGTTTAGTTCCTTTTTTCTCTACGATGCCACTGACAAACCACCTCGGCTTTCATCCAACTAGGCATGGTGTTAACAAACGATGTGCACCGAACCAGTTCGCTTACAGGCAGGTATGGCATATGACCTAGTCAGCGAAGAAGTTTCGCGCTGAACAAGCTCAACATGGTCACTTGTGAAACAGCATATGGCGAAGCCCTGTTTTACACACTGTTATCCCACCAGATATGAGCAATAGTTCGCAGGGAACGATGTTCCCAAACACTCAGCCTCCTTACGTTGTCTATGATCCACTCAGCAACAATGACCGCATCACAGCGTTGTAAGCCTTTCTCTTAGCGCATATGCCCTAAATCCCGCTGTCTCCACAAATGACCAAGGCTTTGGACAATCCCACTGACATTTGCAGTGTGTGCGGTAGACTTGTGGGGATATGGATATCAAATGTGATACAGTCATCCAAATGAGTAAACCGATCGACCACTTCGAGTGGTTAGTATTTAGCGATAGTGGGAACCGTTCTTTAACAGAACTTTGCACTTTAAGAAAGCAAATTACTGAAGTGTGCAGCGCTACGCGTCAGCCTGTTCAACAACAGCGCTTGCACAGCAGCTGCGTGTTGCCCTATGAGGATTACGCTCTCTGCGTGTATTCGGCTGTCCAATAGCAAATCGACCCCAGGGTAATTAGTTATGGGCAGGCGAACATCTTTCATGACCATTTCGACAACAAAGTGGTAGATAACTAGAGAAATGGCCAACCCTGACGCCCTCCACTTGTCGTGATGAACTCAGGGAAAGTTTCCCATTCACATTTATGTTATGGTCACCAAGGTCACTCCAGGCCGCTCTGACTGGCCGATCAAGAAGGCAAGGTTGCAGGTACTGATTTAATGATTGCCTGACACGAAACCATTACAGGATACAAACTGCTGATATTTGTATGTTTTTGGCGACCTAAACATTCTCCCAATAACTGTTTGATTGTCTGAGAACGTATTTTATCAGTCAACGCGATGATTTTACTAGATTTTCGAGAAATGCTGAAATTTGGTCAGTGTAGGTTTTACTGATCCATTGCTTGGGATATGCTCCTCCTACCAAGTCACACGGCTACTGTAGTTGTAAGATGGAGCTGCCACTGTTGGAAACTTCTCAAACACTCCCCTTACAGCCAAGCATCGATATAAGCATCATGGTTTACCTCAATAGTTTGCATAACTGAGACCACCCGGATACAAATATTATTTCCGTAAGATATTCTGTGGTCATTTTTAAGGATGCGATTGATGGTTGACAATTGTCAGGTGGTGTCAAATAGAGCGGTGAAGACAGTCACTATCTGGTCCCCATCGCTCCTCGGCAGTGATGGTGGGAGACCCACTGGGCCAGGTACCTTATTTTGCTTTAGCCGCACCAATAGGTATCGGATCTCGCGGATGTTGAGTCCTGTGACCACAAAGTCCGAGGTGACCTCAGATGACCTAGCTACAAATTCTGATACACTGGGCTGACTGAATTTCTATTCAAGTCATTCAACCATGTACTCCGGTCTACGTTATTGATAATGTGTCAGCGGACCAATCCTTTGAGCTACCTTCTCACTTTAGGAAACGTTTCATGGACAAATGCGTCGAATAATACGGAACATTACCCGCATCTTCCCAATGGCACTGGCTTTCCGCATCTTGGGAGCCGTCTCCTTTCGCCATTACACGTGCCACATTTTGAGATCTCTAATCAAATGGCGTTTCAGCGAGGAACGGACAACTTGGAAGTGTCATCGTGGCAGCATCCACTTTTGTGCCTTATTTCGGCTAATCGAAACTCCAAATTCACCTACCATTCAGACGTATCGAGCAGCAACATGCGCTTTTTGCATTGCTCGTTGGATGCGACTTCAACCTACATTACGCTTATCCAAATTATTCATCAGTAACGGCCGATGAGATAATTCGTCCGGATATTGCTGCTTCGCGGATTGGAAATACAAGTGTCTTCGAAACTGAACCCTTTACTGGAGCTGTAAAAGCAAGTGCTGGGTGGACACGCACATGAGCGTGGACAGAATCGAATTCAGTGCTCCGGATCGACCGGCAATCTTGTTTGTCAGATACTGATGTGGCCAATTTGCGCCCGGATCACCCTGTCGTTTCCATAGCCACTATGTAACTCGACGTTGCAGTTGAAATATGCGACCGCCATTTCTAACACTGTTAGCATTAACCCCGAGAAGGCTTCCGCGGCGATGTTGTGCTGTTGCTAAGACGGTGACTAGAGTCTGTGTCCACACTTTTGACCAATCGGACAATCGAGAACAACTACCTTAGAACTGAATTTTGATGGCGCCTCGGATGCAGTCGATGAATGTGTAAGCTGAAGCAATAAAAAGCACTATTCCTTCCACCGCCACTTGCTTATTTTGAAGTCGGACACACATGAGGCTGTTCAGATGGATCCCCCTAGAAGACGATTCTCCAGAGGTTCACTGAAAGCGATTCCGACTCTGTAACCGCCGCAAGCCTTGGGTTCGGTGTTAACGGACATGCGATGTTTGCAACTGCTATCAACATAAATCTAGAAGCATGAGAGCTCTGTACACATGTTTGGGAGACACAATGCACATCGATTACCTGACAGCGTAAAGTCATAATTGGGATGGGAGTGTTATACCAGAGTGAACGGACGGGCCAACCGAGCAAGCCCGATAGCCAATTGGAGACGGGCGTAACGGTTTTGGTTTTTAGACATAGATTGGCTGACATTCATGTGGGTTAATCATTGTTTGTTTAACTAAGTCAAAGGGAAAGCCTCATCGCCTCAGAAGGGTCGTTAGTTATGTACGGGAACGTGTAACATATTGAGAAGCTTGGCTTGCCAAACGTGCTGTAATTTTCGCTCAGTTAACTTTGCCAAATAAACGCTTGTCCCTGAAGGACTGTTTTGCAACATGGTGTCAGCGAAGACCAAGAAGAACCCCACCGGCGGCACTCGGATGCTGTTTAAATTACCAGTGTCTATTTAGATGCCTGCACCATTGAACGCGAAGGAACTGAACTTGGCAGATAATTGGCGTCAATGGATGAGCAAGTGGATAGATTTCTGCACCTTAGTACGCTTTGACGAGCAACCGACGGTGTATTGCTTGTCCATGTCTCGACACGCAGCCGGGGATGACGCGCGCCGGTTGATGGAGACATTGCAATACGACAAAGGCGAAGATCCCAATAATTTGAACATGGTCACTGCAAAGTCCATTGAATTTTGCGAAGGCCAAACCAACGAGATTTCCCAGCGCTATCTTTTCTTTTCTCAAAGTGGAGGCCCGAAAAAGTCCGTCGACACATCACTGAATTTAAGATTTTGGCCCGATCTTGCAATTTCTGTAAATGCATGAGCGACAGTCTCATACGCGATCGGTTCGTTCTAGGAATCAATAATGAAAGTACGACAAAGCGGCTTTCGCAACAACGCAACTTACTGCTCTGGCAGTACATCGATGTCTGCAACATTGAGTACTCGATCACGTATCAATACCAGCAAATGAAACTCGCAACTGATTAAGTATTGTGTGCCGTTTCCGAAGGACTGAGTTCTGCAACATTGACATGTATCACTTGTTGGCCAATCAGACGGACTTTGTGGATGTGGAAAAAGTTCTTAGAATAGTGCTATGGGTTTGGAAAGGTATCAGCTTTACGCCGGCACACAATGCTGACGCTTCGCTGCCGCGCAACCACCACCAGTCGCAAGTGGGCTAAGGGTACTAAAGTTTCGCCCGATTCCTACGCAGGCTCAAGCCCGAACTCTCGTATTACAAGGCAGGTTTGTGGTTCTCAAGGCTACGGGCCAGCAACAATGATGAGGATGTTTTTGATAGTATTACTCATGCATTTGGCAGTGGTCCTTTGCTGATGACCACAAGGGGATTTAAGAACAGGAAATAAAACGGAATAGATGACAAGATTTACTGGTGACGATATCTGGCGGTGGTCCCCCGGCTGCTCATCCCGAGACAGGTTTTGTTTGGGATGGCTCATCTGTAATCTTTCACTCCGCAGTCTGGCCCAAAAGACAGTGGGTGGAGTGTTTGGTTGATTGAAAGGCTCTTTCTCCAGCCTTTAACTCAATAGTCTGACCCACAGAGCAGTGTAGAGCACGTCCAAGTCCAAATTGTGACCACAGATTCCAATTAAAATTCCCTTGAAGCCAGTCACACAGGACCTTAAATGATTCGGCACAATCCAGGCATACTTTTCGGCAGTTGAAGGAGTGTATCTCTGCGTCCACAGCCGGCTTCAAGTAGGCTCCTGTGGGTTCTTGCTTCATTAGTTAGGTGCTTCTCAATTTGAAACGCTACCGGTAACAAACCATTGAGCAACGATGATTCTTTCACCATCGGAGGCAATCCGTGACACTTGTGCTCTACGCCAATCGAGCTGAACTTGTATTCCACAAACTGTTTTCTCTCCAACCCTGTGATTTGGAAGAGACTAACTGGATTTGCCAGATTCATAGCCATTGATCTGCTCGGTATGAGTAGCTCTGAAAGCACTTTCCAACTGCTCAGTGGCTCAAGGAACTACACGGTCCACCTACCACACCGAGGTTCGATTTTTCGCCATTTTGTTACTCAGTTTCAGCTTGTTCACGGGACTTCCGAGCACCACCATCCTACTGAGTACAGGCTAAATCAGACCAGTGGTAGAAATTTTGCCAAACAGATTCTTGGCAACCAGTTTTTTGGGGGCTCAAAGAAAGTACCGTCGGCATGCCCTAATTCAGTCTCCAAATCTGTGTTACACAGGTTTTAGTCTGATGTAAACTACCTCTATAGGGTTGAGTGACACCACAAAAAAGTGGGATCCGGCCAATCGCTTTCCGTATGCGTACAACTG
Organism: Dicrocoelium dendriticum; assembly: GCA_944474145.2. Classification (NCBI taxonomy): domain Eukaryota; kingdom Metazoa; phylum Platyhelminthes; class Trematoda; order Plagiorchiida; family Dicrocoeliidae; genus Dicrocoelium; species Dicrocoelium dendriticum. The sequence goes on along the minus strand of CALYDF020002666.1, from coordinate 3,758 downwards.
CTAGCTTTTATTCGATTGTTTTGTCAAAGGACAAATAGCCTTTATCAGAGAAGTTGATCGTCAAGTTCACGTTAGCGTCCAGCTTTGACCTTTGATTAAGATGTTGTCAATCTTTCTGTTTTAAGTAGCACTTACTTGGAACGTCATCATCTGGTTCATAGAGCTACTAACGGTATACCTTTTGAGCTTTGGTCTGTTTCGGAACCTTTTTGAACCGAGAGTATGGTCTGTGTAAGTTTACCCATCTCAGTTGACAGTAGTTTGCAGTAGCCAATACGCTGCTTCACTCGGTCTCATCACTGGCATCAGTGGCGGCCTTGGTAGGCACAGTGGTAGGGACTTTGTTCTGTTGAGTTGAGCAGGGCGCACTAAAAGTTTCGGCTAGGGTTTTATCACTTCTTGGATCACACCATGTGCGGATATGTTATGGACCATCGCTCAGTCGCATTTCAAGTTGACACTCCTCGGTCAGTTTCTGGTTATCCCCTAGATAAACTTTGCGAACACCTGATCATGATGTTTCGGCATATCTAGAGCTTTGGTTTTCCCTTTGAGTGAGAATGATGTTATGTTTTCCTACTGTTGACCGTAGTCCTGATCCCGAAAACGCACGCGTCATTCAACTGGGGTTTGTATTCTCCACCACACAGTAGGTATCCGCTTAAAGACCAACACGCTACAATCCAACCCGCACCAAAAACCTCATGTTCAAACTTAAAGGAGCCGCGTTATTGGGATGCGCGTTTTCCCAAAACCGCGCGACCCTAGTACACTTGTCACTCGTGTGTACCCACGTGATTTCGTAACAAATTAGAAATTAAGAAAGATGAAAAATGCTGCAACACAGAGGGAACTGGCGTTGGAGTTTTCTCGACCGGTGATTTTCACCAACTACACACTCGGAAGATTTTTTCCAATGGCACCTGCCTCAATCGTTTAACTTAGTAGTCTGCTTCTTGTTGGGCTCTGCTTCAGGTCAGTCATACGCTGTCTTACTGGGATTAGAGCGATTTGTGTATGGACTTTAACTGAACTACGCCGAAGCACCGTTTGGTAGACCAAGGCGTTTCCATTGTGTACTGGAGATTTCGATTCGACTCCACCACTTTCCTTCCTGTTCTTTTCTTCCTCTGATCTACTCAACCAAAGTTTTGTGGGAGCGGCAGCTATGTGGCGTCCCGAGTTAGTTTCGGTTGCCTTTACCTTTGTTCCATCGGTTATCCGGTAGTGTCAGGAATTTCATCACCTGCTTCTGTAATAACTCCCAAACGTACCAAACAGTACTGGACAAAGTAGCACTGATTGCCAATCCTTTCGGGCTATGAATTGCACCATATTCAAGATTGGCAGTGACCTACCAAAGCTAGAAGCCGTCCAGAAACTTAAGTATCTAAACAGCTGTATTGGCACATGTGGTATAGAAGACCAAGTCGCGGATCTCAGTGTCACAGTGATCAAAGTGTCACCCGAGTTCCACTCCACCTAATGGGTCCAAACCAGAACGAAACCGTCGGTCATGGTGTGTTGGGAGGAACATAGCTGAAATACTTCCTTTTCACATACTGTCTTTGCGATCGGAATGACAGAGGTCAACCTCAATAGAGGTTACGTGTCTCAATCCAACCACACAGCGGGTTCTGCAAATCCAACTTTACAAGCTCATAGCACTTCTGTCAATCTCCACCACCTATGGCATCGGCGTGACATCACTCTCGCTCTGAAGCGCAGTGTTTGCAACGTATGGTTGTGAAACGTGGCCCACCAAATCGACAGATCTAAAGAGGATTATTATGTTCGAAAATAGCTGCCTTCGCACTTTAATTCATGTCTGGTGGGAACACCGCTTGAGCAATGATCGTGTTCGTCGTCTCGTATTTGGTGCAGCGAGGACGAATGAACCGCTCAACGCCGTTGTATCGTGCACAAGGCTCTGATTGCTGAGTCGTGTTGCGCATGCCAGCCCACTGACTCCTGCGACGTGCATTGTTTGCGCGCCGTGAATGCGGTTAGAAGAGGAGGGGAGACCAAGCGATGACTTGGTCAAGAGGAATGAAGTCCCTCACTTCGAAATTGGCGTCGGTTGGTGTTTCCTGACTGCCACGCTGTGATCCGTAATATGATGAACACGTTTGGTTAGATACATTAGTCGACATGGGGTGGAGCTGGCGTTTTGTGAGCTTTTCATCGTCCCTCATTCTCTCTTCCAATCACTCTTACTGTCGAAGCATATCATGATACTAAGGATTATATTACTTGCTTTTTGGATTTCTATTTTTGTATTGCACAGTGTTTTGTATCTCGCTTTTTTCCATATATGCTATATTTTGCATTACGTCACAATAACTGAAGAGTTTCTCACCTGCAGCCAACGTGTGCTGACAATGATGAAATTTGCAACTCATTGGCTTCTGACCGTGCACACATCCGGAAGCCCCAGCGTATATCTGGCGGTTGCTTTCACAGCCACCGATTGGAAAAGTGCTTTCCCTCAACTTTCCTTCTCCTATAATCATCCGTTACTGTTTCCGTATTAGCATCAGTCCGGCTCGGATTATCTTAGAAACGAAGTGTTACTACAACTTCACCAACTGCGAACAGTTTCCCGCATGCGTATCAGACACTTCGTTACCACTGTGGTCGGACGGGATCCAGTCTCTTGTGGCCACTCCAAATTGTGCCCAGATCCACATGACGTCTGACTTAGCACCCCGACTACTACGATTTGATGGTTTTGCTTATTTTAATAATGGGTGCTAATAATCGTTCTTGCAGATTTTCCTACACAACTTGTCTCCAAAGCCTTTAACGGCGCTTCCGCGTTTCCAGCTTTTTATTCGAGATGCACTTTGCCCAATCCGACGTGAGCGGAACTCCTGCCCCCACATTTACCATACTGAAGTTGTTATTCATGGACCATAGCGGGTGCCGTTAACTCACATGATTTGTTAACCAGTAGTTGGACAACACATCACCTTCACCGTGGACAGTAGCTCGGGCCGCTCTGCTTTGCACTTTCAGGGTGCTCCCAGCGCTAGTCACAAGCAAATCAAATGTCGGAGGTTATATAGGCTAAGCTTCCCTATCCTTCACTTTTGATGTTGAAGATAGCTCGATTGCTTACCACACCTGTTGCGCAGCTTGCGTCTGCCGAGGGAAATGCGCGTCTTTGTTTAATGGTATCCTACCAAACTCCTCAAATTGGATGGTCCCTAACTGCTAAAACACGCATACTCTCGACAGTGCTCTTGTAATTGATTGTGGCTCCATATGTACAATCTGACAGTGGTAGTAACCGCGCCCTGTTCGGCTTTACTGCGATTACGTGTGACTAGACTCCAAGAGTTTTTTCACGGTCATGCCTTTACTTCCCGTTGCCTTTTCGCTCTGTTTGTTGGACCGAAAGTTCTGAATAGATTTCCCTAAACAACCTTATCCCTGCCTTTTGGGTCAAGTACTTGGGCCATCGACTGTGGGTGGAGTTTCTCTAAACAACATCATCTTGAGGATTGACAGTCGAGAATTATCGTCTGCATCTGTCATCCGGTTGACAGTACCTCTCTGCTTCTTGCCTTTTTCGCATATGGCAGTTTTGCTACCAGTTTGAACTGCAAGCGACAGCCTCGGTATTTTCAACTTGTCGAGAGTCAAGCTCGAAATTTGTTTAGAGGAGTTTCTAACCTGAGTGTTATTTTGATATGGTTTTAGTAAAAGCATTAAGAGGAACACAAACAGCCATCAGCACTCACAGGTCTGGTGTG
>CALYDF020002665.1:0-11586 GCA_944474145.2 Dicrocoelium dendriticum | reverse complement strand
TCCATGTTCCATAAATTACCATTGCGAATCAACGTATATTCACTTCGCGCTGTATATTGGTGAACAATAAAATCATATCACCGCTTTTTATATTACCATAATCCTATATTAAGTCACATTTACTTGTTCCCTACATTTCTTTCATCAGGTGCACCGCCTGCTCCTTTCAAGAAGCTTACTATGTCTGGATGTGGTGCTCGGTTTTGTGCGACACGCTATAACCGCTACAAAACAATAACCATTGAATTTAAAGCCGGTGAGTTTGTCAACTAACAAAGAGCAAGACTGCAAGCTAAAATCTGAGCTTAGCTTAACCAACGAAATTGTAATCACTATCTCTAAATTGACAGCTAAGAAACTGGGCGATTTCAATGTAGAATTTAGCGCGCTGTGGTCAAACCCAACAAGCCGGTTTTTGATCTTTGATTTGGATATGGACTGCACGTTTTTTGATGAAAATGAATGCAGAATATCAAAACATGGGACTAACTACACCATATCTCATCCCTTTATAATCAAAGAAACATGGCTAAAGGTTAGCAAAATTCCCGGACTAAATGACAGAAACTGAGATTACTAGCAGGTTGATGACGAATACATGTTGCAATATTTGTGACATATTTTGGTTGAATAACTGCCATCATCAATTTTCAATCACTCTATACAATGAAAACGTAATCTATCCTCCACCAATCAACAAATTTAGCTTGCTGATATTTCAGGGTCCTCAAACATTGGAATGGACAGTTTGGTCTGGCGATAAACGCATAGTTTGTACCCTCATTAGAGTTTGGGTTTGGTGACTCACACGACATCAAATGGTAATTGTTTGGTGACGTTAGTTAACTTAAAAATTTTACGCATTGCTATTTGCTATTTGTAACAATGAACAGAGTAAATATCCATTAATCTCTATTCGGAGTTTTATGTTCTGTTATTTCACGACTTGGCAAGCGATAGAACTTTTTACTCATTGAATCGTGGAAGTTAAAACTTGCAAATCTTGCTACTTGAATAGTATCTTAAGTACACGGTACGCGATCAAAAACCCGTGAATAAACAACAAATTGGTGGAGCCTCTCAACATTCATGATGCGCTTAATTTTCCAATAACATACCGTTACTCGAAAATTGTATACATACTAATCAATTCAGGTAACATATATGGGCAAGTAGGCTTTATGTACCTAGGCATATGGATTATTTTTGATCAACTCGCACATGGAGAAGGCGGATTCGCATATTGTTATATAAACAAAATGGTCAGAGTATTTGATAATTTATGGTCGGTTCATATCACTCGGGTGGGCGACTTTTAATCATGCTGATGAGTAAATGCGGCTTACTAAATAAACGGGAAATTTACGCTTTGATGTTAAGTCAATGTGCAAAATCAGTATCATCATTTTACACGTTAGCTAGAGGTCAGAAACACCTCAGCTACTGTGCCACAATACATAGAAGAAAAGGGAGAGAAAATGAAACTGGTGCAAGCTGGCTGAACTACGGGTAACTGAAGGGCATCGTTCCCATAAGATACCAGCCGGTACTGTGCATCAAAATAATCGCTTTGCGAAATTATATAAGGTTAAATATTTAGATCATGATTGGAGGGGAGGCTAAGAGGGAAGGGATAGGACAAAGGAGCTCACAACACGAACGTCACTGAGGTTGGTTCCTAGCCATATCAGCAAGTGTATCCAGCCAAACGTGTTCATCGTCTTTCAGACCCCAACCAGGGAGCCGAGACGCTCCAACCGAGGCCAGCTTCGAAGTGAGGGCCTTCATTCCCCTCGACCAACTCATCGCTTGGCCACCCCTCCTCTTCTTCCATCCACATCCCCGGCGCGCAAAAACGCACGTCGCGGGAGTCGGTAGGCTGGCATGCGTAACACGTGACCGAGTCGTCGGAGCGTGGTGCATGAAATAACGGTCCTGAGCGGTTCATTTCCTTTTATTGTGTCTTAAACAAGGCTTCGAACAAGCTCGTTGCTCATGCGGTGTTTCCACCAGATGTGAGCTAAATTACGAAGGCACCGGTGGTCGATCGTAATTTACCTCTTCAGGTCCGCTGCTTTAAGCGGCCAGGTTTCACAACCGTACATTAGGGTATAACGTACTACTGCATTGTACAATCTACCCTTCAGGGCAACAGTGATGTCGCGCCGGTGCCATAATTCCGAAGGTTAGCAAAAGCGCCCGACTTTTGCTATACGGTTGTGATCTCATCTTAAATAACAAGGGCGCTGATACAACTTCCTACGTAGTTGAATTTTGAACGACATCTAGCTGATCCCCAGGAATGGTCAGCGTAGAAGACGGTCCAGACCAATCTTGCAGGAACGCTTTGCACTTCAAGGGTCCGAAGCAAAACCCGAGTTGACGGACAGCCAGTGCTAATCTGTCCAGCATCGCTTGGCACATTTGTGAGCTGTCACATATTAGGGAAATATCATCAGCATATTCTAAATAATAAATTCGTTTTCCCGGGAGCAGATCACACCTTTTAGTCGTGTCCTTTAAACGCGATTTCCATGCTTTCTTCAATAGCAAAGTTAAAGAGGAAAGGTGACAGCGGGAATCCTTTTCTCACACCGCTGGATATATTAAAGGGCGAAGACAGCTTGCTTAAGCCCTCACTCTGCCCGAGCTACGCGCATCTAATGCTCGGATAATATTTACATATTCCTAAGGTACACCTTTCTTGCGCAGACAGTCCCAAGGTTCACGTCTATCCATCGACTCGAATGCACCTTTGATATCGAGGAACACGACAAATGTGGACCACTGATATACGTGACGATGCTCCAACAACTGACGCAAAGTAAACTTGTGGTCAATGCAGCCGTGACTTCGACGAAACCCGGTTTGCTCTTCACGAATTTGGCTTTCGCGAGTGCCAGTCAGTTTGTGATAGATGACAGAGGCAAGCAATTTGGAGGCGATGGAGATCATACTGATTCCTTTATGGCTGCCGCATTCCGATCGTGAGCCTCCCTTGAAAATTGGCACTTTGACAGAGCGGCTGCAATCGGTTGAGACAGTTTCCTGCTCCCACCGTTTCACTAGTAATTCTTGTAAATCATCAATATGAGCAGGCCGCCCGATTTTAAAGAGGGCTGGATGAAGATCATCTGGTCCCGCGGCTTTATTTACCTTCAATGGTTCGATCTCATGTTCGACCACTGAACGAGAGGGTGGATCCAGATGGACAGCCCAGGGAGTGGGGCGATCAGTGGCCGGCGAGAAATCCAACAATTCCGGTCGATTAAATTACCTTTCAAATTGTTCAGCCCAGCGCTCCAAGCGTTTTGACAAGTTGCGGATAGGCTGTACAAAATATAAATATTTATATTCAGAAGACGTATAAGAAACAATATGATTGGTTTTAACGCATATTTTCTGCGTTAAATAAAATCCTAGTACACGCGAGTACATGCTCGTTTAAAGTCATGCTTTAGAGCAGCTCTCTAGATAATCCACCACAAGTGATAGTGCGTTTTACGGGCGACAAAAATAATTTATTGGATTCTGAAAATCTAAGAGCAAATTACAAGGAACCAGAAGATTCCGTGACGCGTATTGCATGCTGTAGCACTTTTTCAATTAGAATCATAATGAACTCAAACATTTGAAGCCTGAATGTGACATGATAGAAGGTTTCGCTGATACACCGATACTAATATACCAGTTGGAATAAGGGTTACCATTTTTAAACCTTTGACGATCAGAGAAAGTGCAGTGCTCATCTTTACTGAGGAACTAGTATTCAAAGCAGATCAGAGATTATCAACACCATATTGGCGACGCTTGCATCTGTAATTTGAAATGCAAGCAGGAAGTAGGCTAATATCGTCTGTTCAGCTGTTGTTGGCGCGGCAAAGTTATTCGTTCATCTCCTACGGTATAAATAACTTCAGCTATATCAGAATGCTTCCAGGGCGGTCAATTAAAAGATATTGCGACAGTTTTACAAATGTACAAAAGGTTAGCGTAAAAATCGATATCTCAAGCGGAAACAACAGCGACGTTTGTTTCGCCTTTCTGTAGTTTTGAGATACGAGAGGAATAGAAAACAAAATAGCGTTCAATGAGCAACCTAAGAATAACCTAGCTCAAATCTCTGGTTAAGAATTCACAAGAAAATTCTTCAAAATACTCTAGTCTCATTAATTTTATAAATCCATTAACGTCAGTTTTACTTATTCTGAATAAAGTTTAGTGAGGTATAAAATTAAGTCTATGGTATGAATGTCTATTTGCCATTTTTAATGTTCAATATATACCTGAGTAAATTAGTGTGCAGAATCGATAGCATTTGATTTGAAATTAATATGTGTATTCATATTTAATGTGCAGTCGTTAATAGGCTTTTTTGTTGTTCTACATGGCACCTTCTGGCAATTCAGAATTAAGTAAGGCTAATGTTGAAGGAAGAAAGGTTTGCATAAAATATATATTCAATTAGGGTGTTGACTTATCTGACGCCACCTGGAGCTATTGTCTGAGAAGCTACCCGAAAGTCAACGGAGCGAGATCGGGAAATCATGTGAACTGGACGCCGATCAATGATTACCGAGTTCGCATGCCTTTCGTCTGACCGCTAGCCACTCTAGGGCCAATATTCGCCTTAATTCCAGCATAAAGTTGCATGAATACACTGAGCTATCAGAGTAAAGCAAGAATCCGTCAGTACATCTATTGTGAAGGCATGTCCGCCATGTTAAATTTCCTTAGACGATTAAGTGACTTTCGTACTGAAAAGTTTTCCAAGTGAAGTCCTAATAGGTACTGGCATACTGCCGCCTAACGGTTTGTAGAGACTAATTCAACTCAAACCACTTAGTTGGCATGTCGTGCCGATTGTTCAGTAAGCCAGCCAACGTCCTTAGTTATTAGTAGTCGGGCGCTTTTATTATGTACATGATTACATCATATGTTTCTGTCTACTTTCTGTGTTGTAAGTAAATAATTATTAAATTTATTGCACAAAAGCACAGGTGCATATTTGCGTTGTGTCTAAGTAAGATCACAAGTCATGAAACGATAATAGCTTTTTCGTTAAGCTTAACGTTACGGTGGCATCCAATCGAATAGGTTTTGACCGCGGCATCCTCATTTCCCAATAGATTGTAATTACAATGTGTCATCCATAAGCGACTGCTAAGTGAGGTGCAGCGATATGATTGGATGCGGTGTTGATGTGTTTCATTAATGAATCGCTTAGGATGGACAGCTTTAGTAACAATGGGAATTTGAGACTACCAACATTTCGGAAAACTGCACAGTGAAAAACTCACCTGATTATTCCTAGTGGAAAAGAAATTACATTGTGTGCATAGTTATCTGTCGCGGTTAAATGATAAACGCAGCTTTGCTCGCGTACATAACTAGCCGGATTAGAATATAGCCATTATTTTGGTTGGCGGATAACTTATCATTACTCCAGAGATGAGAGGCTTTTGATGGCTATTGCATGAATAGACTACTGATCTATGCAAAACAATAAGCTGGCTGCCATTACCCAGTATATTTGACATTAAGCTAAGCTATACATCGCTAAGATCTGCACTGGAGCACAAAACCTCAGCGATAATAATAACGAAGAACTTGGTTTTAACACTTACCAATCTTCACGGTTAGTTAGCATGCTACACATGCATTAGAATGATACATATTAACGGTTGGACCAGGTTATGAACAAATGTATGGGAACGAGTATTTGGTCGCATTATGTCTAGCGTTGACGTAATGAAATACGCCACTAGAGGATCGACCAGGTAAAATGAACCTATGTGGCATGTTTTAAATTTTGAGAAATATAGCACGCGCTCGTTTTTCGTACATATAGTATGTTGTTCGAAACCTGGGTTCAGCTATCAGAACAACATATTTGCTTGAGAAGGAATGGTTTACCCCAAAATATTTACCTGAGATGATCGACTGGGTCCCATGTTATACATCAAAGTGGAGACACAATTACTAACGTGGCGCTGTTGTGGTTCAGATTGGGATGAATTTTTCATAAACACCAGACATATCCGAATTAGTTGTGGATAACTGTGCAGGAAAATGAACTAACCGATGCTTAACCGGGATTAAAACACAAGACAACGATGGAAGTTACTGCTCCGTACGCCCAACGAGTTTCATTTTTTAACTTATTTGACGACTTCTTGGATCTCAATCCTACTCCACCATTCATTAAATAAGGCGTCTATTCCATACACATATCCATCGCGTGATCCTATCTTCTCATGTGATTCCGCCTTGCCTCAAACCAACGGTCTTATTGATGAGATTTATTGGAGCCCAACACTGGCTTATAACCTCCAATGCATTTGATGTCAAGCTTTGCTAACGGTGGAGACCCCACTTTTACTTAAAACTGTGTGGTTTTCTTTACATTTTCCTGGTCTTCAGATTCACCATTAGCCTATTCCACTAGCTTAAGTTAGTGCATGATTTTAGTTTATGAAAAATAAGTTGGCTGCTATAACAATTGCAACTATACTTATGCTGTCCAGTAAATGGAAATTGGTTTTTTGGTAAAGGTAAACTAGTGCGACACATATGACCCGTCCGCGCTGAAAATAATAGCACGCAGTAATGGATATTTGAAAGGTTGTCCACTATAAAACTAGTTTATTTGTAACGCTCTCTCATGACCTGGCGTTTGGTACAGAGTAACCAAGAACTCATTAAACATTTAGCTTTAATCTGCAGTCAACAGCATACCGGTTATCGTTGCACGCAGATCCACCTTGAATATTTTTCGCTTTATAAAGGCACAATAAGTCCATGCCGTTTGATTCTGTTTTTAGATGGGCTCTTAGGAACTACTTACTAAATCTCTAAATCCGCCTTATTTAACTTGGGAGTTTTCTTAGTATTGGCAGTTTGACCGTTGTGATCTCCCTGTGTAGCTCAAATTTAGAGTATATGTGCTATACTTCCTGACCTGTAGCTTCGTCGTGACCTCAGCATGGTTCTCAACAGACGAGTCTAAACTGTTAGGGTACGAGCGATTCTGCTGCACAACTGTAAATCCATGCCCGTTCGCAAAAGTGATGTTCAGCTGCTTTCTGTTTTAGATCACTGTTGTCTGCGAACCGTTGTTGGTGTTCGATAGCGGCATCACATCATTAATGAGGAAGTCAGTCGGTGAGTTTGCAGATCTAACCAAATCCGCCGGGAGATTGATAGCATTATTTCGAAGCGGATTCGTCGCTGGCTTTGGGATGTGCTCCGCATGTATACCGAGCGCCTAACATTACGCGCCCTGCTTGCGAGCATGCTATGTTATGGACATGTTGTGCATAACTGGAACCGTGCAACTTGGACAACCAGCAGCGATTCACAATCCACTGGAGCAAGTAATCGATGTGGAGATTGTTAATCAGGCAAGTACATTTTCAGCAGTCACACAAAACCTAGCCACGATGACGGTACTTCAAACGGGCAACGCAGGATTTCGTGGAAATTAAACATGCAATATTTACAATGTAGCATCAGTTTTATAAGGGCGGAAAACCTAACGCTTTACAGGTCTTGCAGCGTAGTCATGATGAATTTGCAACAAATAGAGGAATTTAAAGCACTTAGTTCCCTTCAACGATTTGTAAAGCACGGATAGAATACTAAGGCTGGTAGATGCATGCAATCTTATTGTCTCGTCAGTACCATTGACATAAAACGATATGCATAGAGATAGCTCACACTGGGTGCAACTAGACATGCTTAAGGTGCAGAACGAATGACGGAAGTTCACATCTGCTTCCAAGGCAGCTTTAGGCTGACATATAATTGTTTCGGAACACACAAGGCTGGCTTAATCCGGCTTACAATGACAGCCTCAGCAAACCGAAGGAAGCGGGGATAAGGTGACGTAACACAACTTTAAACGCTGAGTCAAGCTCTAATTGGTGACCCGAGTCTAATAGGTGTTTGCATATCGAGGAAGCCGGCGGTCTGCTCGAACATGGAATGTGACGAGGGTAGGCAATCTGAGAAACTTCACGTTGAACCCATCTTGGTACATGCTCCTTTAGTAGGGAAGGCAGCGTTCTATTGGTTCTGCCTATGTAACTTTTTCCGCAGTCACATACAAATTGGTATACACAGTGTGAGTTGGCCCCAATAGGCTGAGCTTCTTTCGTTGCAGGTATGGGCAAATTTCGGGTGCGGTTGTTGACGACAACTTGTGCAGCATAGTAACTTCCTTGTGTAGCCGAAATTATACGCTTAGTTGTCTTAAGCGCGGCTAAGTCACCTTTGAAAGGTAACTGGATATACACTTTCTTCTTGGCTTCCGTGTGCACCAAGTCCTTTGGCCCTCGCGGTTGGCTGTGTTTCTCGATAAGTTTTCCAGGGTATCCGTTGGCCATTAGTGTTGCTGTAATTAACACTAGCTCATCGTCCAGACAGTCGGCCGGACAAATTCGTCTGGCACGACTAACTAGAGTCTTCACAAATGTTCGTTTGTACCGCACTGGTGTGAAGCTGGTGAAGTGCAGATACTGACCGGACCAAGTTGATTTTCGGTAAATGGACCTCTTAATCAATCCATCCTCCCTGCGAGTTATGAGTATGTCCAGATATGGCAGACAATTTTTTTTCTATTTCGCATGTAACCCGTAATTTAGTATGAGCACCATTGAGCCGTTCTACCAAATGTGTGAGCTGCTGCTCCGATGAACAGAAAGCCAAGATATCATCAACATAAATTTTGTAGTATGACACCTGGGCTATTTCTGTAGAAATGCTTCTTTCTACCATCAACATGAAGAAATCAGCGAGCACAGGACCTAATGGGCTACCCATTGCTACGCCGTCAATCTGACGGTACGGTTTATTCCGGACGTAAAAATCCACATTCTCCGAGCATGATAGTAGCGACTCACATTGCAAGTCAGTCGGAATAGGTAGCGAACAGCCACTGTTTTCAGCTAATTCGCACACGTAATCAACCGTCTGATGTAGCGGCACGTTGGTAAATAATGATTCTACATCCAAGGAACATATGACTTTGTCTGACTGGTTGAGTTCATTCAGGTCATCAATGAGTTGAAACGAGTCTTTAAGACTGTACGGATTGAACTGTTGTTTCAGCGGAGGTAGCAACTTCACTAACCAACGAGCGACTTTTTGCTGGGGCGCGTTCATAATTGAAAGGATTGGCCTGAGTGACACTTCCCTCTTATGTGTCTTTGGGGACCCATACAACTGTGGAATAGTGCTGCCACTCGGCTTCAAACTATTAGATGTATCAATGTCTATCACGCGGTGGAGGAGAAGCAATGCCAGGTGACGAACTATGCGCATTTCGACGTTGGTTATGTCCCCCAAAATTAGGATTACGCAGCTGGGTTTACTGCAGTATGCATAGTATAAACTGTGAATCCAGTGTAATCCATAAAGAATGAAACAATGTGACGTTGGTAACCAATCGTACTCCATCCTTATTAAAAACATAATGGTGGTGACATATGTGGAACCTATTCCGGGAGTTGAGTGGACGCTTGTGTTCATCTGTGGGTGATTAGTCATGTTAGATTGTGCAGCGAAATGGGTGCGCGGTCAACTCGGCTGGCAATTCTGCCAGTGTGGGAGCACAGATGAAAGGTACCGATAGGGCATTCTAAGTTTTGTAACTGTCTACGGAAAAATAATTCCAACGTCATTTCAATCGACTGCACTAATCTGCCAGAATGCGATCTTAACCTTTCAAGTTACAATTGTGACTGATTTCAAACAGATGACGGTTGAACTAAACGCATATACATTGTGTGAAACCCCATCCAGTGCAGTGGGATGACGTTGCATACTGGCCTAATTGACAACATCTGCATGGATATGTGCAAAACTGAAAGACGGTCACTGTCTTTGAACATTTCAAACATTGCCCACCTAGATGGGTAATTATAAAATTTTGCGATTGCTTCTTTAGCACAGCCATTTTGCTGATAGGTCTCCAAAGGTCAGTGATATTATCAACAATAAATCAATGGCTGAATATATCGGTTAAAATTGCCGTAGGCTAGTTTACACACATCTAAAAATAGCTGACAATTTATCTGGGCCACTAGCATACCACACAGATCACGCTATCACCAGGTCTAACTCACACTTCGTTCTGTACTATCGATGCGCTAGCTGAGAATACCTAACCCATTGTTGAGTTACGCTGAACCAACAAACTACCGCCCGCTGGATGTTCCTCTCGTGAATTCTCAACTTGCGCTAGAGTAACAACGGCGATATATTAAGGTAGGTGAAATATCATCAAGATGAGGCGAAAAATAGTACGCCAAACAGCACATGCACTGCATGGTCCGAGCAAAATTTAATCTTCAGCAGTGCGCATTCCATCGGACCCTGGTAGGGCTCGAATCCGCAACTCGATTGTTGCCAGTCCGTGGTTGAGACCACTGAGCTACGGGGGGACGACAACGACCATCGTGAATAAGTTAGTAGATGTGATATAGCGCCGCTCGCTATCCACTGACTCACACGTTACTACAGTGCAAAGGATAGGGTTGCCCCCTCACCAAGCGACGAGTTTACCATACTTAAGCCGCCAATTAACTTACGGCATTATAAGCAGTTTGGTCTGCGTACTGGTTACAGAAGATTAGTAGGGAAGTTGTATGGTCTAGGTAGAAATTCGTCACATCTTGACTCACTCAGACAGCCCCCACACACCCGGAAAAGCAATGTACGGGCGTTTCATCCTTTCGGAAATCGTCAGCAGTGCGCATTCCATTGGACCCTGGTAATGCTCAAATCCGCAACTCGACTGTTGTCCGTCCGTGGTTGAGAGCACTGAGCTACGGGGAGACGGCAACCCTTCGGTAATCCGTACGCAGACCAAACTGCTTATAATGCCGTAAGCTAATTGTCGGCCTAAGTTTGGTAAAATCGTCGCTTTGAATAGGGGCTATCCTGTCCTCTGCACAGCAGTAAAGTTAAGTCAGTGGATAGTGAGCGGCGCTAAATCACATCTACTAATTATTCACAATGGTCGTTACCGTCCCCAGTAGCTCAGTGGTCTCAACCACAGACTGGCAACAGTCCATTTGCGGATTCCAGTCCTACCAGGGCCGGATGGAATGCTAACTGCTGACGATTTCCGAAAGGATAAAACGTGCGTACAGTGCTTTTCCGGGTGTGTTGCGGCTGTCTGAGTGAGTCAAGATGTGACGAATTTCTACCTATACAATCCAATTCCCCTACTACTCTTCTGCAAAATGGATTCTACCGAAAAGCAACATGGGCAGGTCAGTATTTGCATTTTATGAGTTTCTCCTCTATAGAACACATTCATTTGTCGGATCGTTCTTCATCGACCACACATAATTTGTACCCCGGACAAATTAGCAGCAGAGAAACATTGCCTGTTTGGGATTCTACAAGCAAACGGGTATTCGATGCAGTTAATAAAACATATTAGCGGCATGCCTAGGCAAGATCATGTATCATCGGTTCGAAAGAAACAGATATCCATCGAACTGTCATTCAAAGGTGATCATATCATTATAATCACCGCAAAGCGCATGAGTGACTTAGTTAAGATACTAACGTGCA
>CALYDF020002664.1:0-11459 GCA_944474145.2 Dicrocoelium dendriticum | reverse complement strand
TCATGAGTCGCTGCTCTTGAATTACGTTCTTTTTACTTCTGTCTCGAGAGTGACAATATCAGAAAGATACAAAAATGCGGCCATAGGATAATTAAGCTTGGGCTACAAACTAAGCAGATGGCACAAAAACTACGGAAACGATGATGGACATTTTGGAACAGACTGGCAATCAAGATCCGGTTGTAATTGGCGAGCAAAACTGTCGTCAGACTTAAAGCATCACAACAGCAGGCACACGAATTAGTGATCGTATTCGAAATTAGCACGGGAAGCAGGTCTGAAGGAAGTGAGGACTATCATGTGCAATCCTGCAGTCACTTTCCATGCATTGTGCAAACTGAGTTACAGAGGGGCTAATCACGCTTCCACCGAACCCAACTCCATGCGACTGGCTGATAATAGCACAAACAGCGGCTAGCGGCCAACCACCAACGTCCGGTAAAAACATTCATCCTTGCCACCAGTGTCTCGTATCGTTGCTGATAACCGAAACAATCTTCTGCGTCAACAAGAATACCCATGGCTTTACCGAGCTTCGGGTGCTCTGGACCACAAACGTTTTGGATCTCCTCTCCATATCAGAGACTTGGACGCTCGCAGGGGTTGCGTATGCTTACATCAAGATTCAACTTATGTCTTTGTTCCGACACTATCGTCCCAGCAGGGGAGGTGGTGCTATCCTAAACTATCATAATGGTTTAAAATGCAAACGACTGGATGATCAGGAGGCGCAAATCACTGATTCGCTCTTGTTTCGTTTGCGTATCATACACAATGACAACGGCCACGTGGCAGTCCTATATCGCTCTCCATCGTCTAATCCGCAGATGGGTTCACAACTAATGTCAGCACTGTCAAAATCCGTACTCCTAACTTACAGCCACCTTCTTATATCCAGCGATTTCAACGTGCAAGATTTGGAAACCCCGGCAACCCCATCGAAACCTACAAGACTGAAGTGCAAGAGGCTATCGCAAGTATCCCGTTCTACAATCACTTCAGTTAGCATCTCAGATAAAGAGCTGATAACAAAACATCGGTACTGGACATCGTCATTATAAAGGATGAACTCAGAATCAATAGGCTCTTTTTGTACACCAAACTTGGGCTAAGCGATCAAGTCACCACACATTATATCCTAAGTAATAGCTATGAGTGTTAGCTGAATATCCGGAGGAACACACATAAATAACATGTACTATCACACAGCGCAACATCTTGAACAACCTAACTGAGACGACCGATTGGGAGCTCTTGAAATTTGGCTCACCTGAGAGCGTCTTGATTCAGTTTGTTTGACACTTCAGCAATCTAATCGCAACCTCTTAAGAATCAAACGGTGTCTACTGCACGATCCCCTCGTCTTTCTTCGAAAGTAGAACCAGAAAACGCATGTCACTAAGAAGTGCAGCTTGCCACAATTACAGAGTTTGTCTTAGTCCAGAAAACCTGAAAAATGCGTGACACAACGCAACCACTGTAAGATGCTTGTGTGTGACGACAAACGGACTCAGCAACATTTCGCCCGCAAATTTGCTGACAAAAAGCGCCTATACTGGCATTTAACACGGTACCAAATGTGTAGCTCGGTATCCGCTAATTAACACACCAGTTAGGGTGGCAACTAGTGAAGAAGTGGCAGTCAACGCCTTACGTATGCGGTATGCCGCAATCTTCAAAGAGACCTCCGCCCCTTTTGCATACGACCATCCTCAGCCAAACTTCAACACTCATTCACATCGATTTTACTGCCACAGCTTTGTTGAATAAACTGCTCTCACTACAGCTCTTCCGGAATCGGTTGTATTCACTCGAGGGCGCTGACAGTAGCAGACATAAGCTTTACTTCTAAACATGCATGGATAAGCAAATTGTGCCTACCATGTGGAAACATAACATAATCACTCCACTTTTTAAAAGCAGTAATGGCTCGGAACCCGCCAACTACCGCCCATGAGTCCCGCTCCCTGTACTCTCAAAGTTGATGGAGATGATCATCGCTGATGCCTTAGTAGACTATCTAGAACGCCACAACCTCATACCACCCTAGCAACACAGTTTCCGCCGGCACCATTCATGCACTGGCAACCTACTGATTACACACAGAAGTTGGACAGAAGCGGCAGATGAAGGCAATGTGACAGACGTAATTTATCTCGAATTCTCGATAGCCTTCGACAAATTGGACCACCGCGTTCGACTTCACAGACTGGAAATCTAAGCGGTATGTGATCCTGTCTTTGGGTGTATCAGGAATTTCCTGCGGGATCGACAGTTGCATGTAAACTTTGTAGTGCCTTGCCCGACCCGATTTATAACGGACAAGGGGTTCCACGAGTATCAGTGCTGGGAGCCGCGTCTGTTTCTTGTGTACATTAACGGGCTTACACGTAGGATGGCTGAAGATCGCCGGTCCAGCTGATCACAATACACTGCAGTGGGACCTGGACACAGCGTACGGGTTGTCACTTCCCAATCTGCTCCAGTTCAATTAGAAGAAGTGGAAGGTTGTTCTCACTCGCAGCTAGCCGAACAAAGCATACAAGCTTAAAGACAATGTTCTGCAAGCATCACCTAGGAGCACGACCTTGCGGTACTAGTTCAGGCTAATCTGGGCTGCTCAGAGCAATCTAAGAAGGCGACAAATACTGGAAACCAACAGGTTGGCATGCTGCAGAATGCATTTAGGCGGTATGATTCCCCTATCTGTTTGCAGTTACCTGACACTTAGGTGCGGCCTCATATGGAATACGATACCAAAGCATAGCACGCCTGGCACCATCAAGATCTTGCAGCGCTCGAGACTCCATAGCGATGAGCCACAAAGCACGTCACATAGTTTTTTAATCTTTCTTATTAACTTAGACTAAGGACTCTATGCTTACACAACGGCCGGTACCAGCGTTAACGTGGCGACTTATTATGACTTACCAGATTTTAAGTAACCCCGAATACGTATCCCGTTAACTACTACAACTGAACCACAAAACAAATTTAAGTGGGGATACCAGTTCAAGTTAGCCAGTCAACAAGGTGGATCAGAATGTCAACAGAACATTTACTATCTTCGAGTTGGCCAGCCATAGAACGCCCATTCAATTTATGCTATTTCCGCCCCCACTTTACTCGTGTTGAAAAATCTATTCACGTTGACCCAACCCACCTGCATTACTAGACATAAGCTCTGTGTCTCGACAGAAGATATAATACGACGACAGTTGCACAAGCAGAATTAATCTACACCACTGATGTTGGCCATTTCTGCTTCCCTCTCTGTTAACACCATGGTGAGTCCACCAAAACGAGTTTCACTGTATACTTTTGTGTTCTAATCACTACGTTGTAGTTCCCAGTTTCTCTATCATAAGGGACTTGCTGAGTATCCGCTTCTTTGCCTGTAATAGATCGTTGTTCCACTGTTCATCTCTGTAAATTAGTTTGCTCCGAAAATCTTGTTATTATCAAACGATTGGGAGTTGTTTTCGCGCTCATACATTCATGCTGAGTGAAATTTGACAAGTTACACATTTGACGCTAAGTTATTTGATCTTTGGAAACTAACCAATGCCCCAGAATCTCTTTGCACAAGGCGTTGGATAGATGTATTATATATAAATGCATCGAGCATTCACAGCGATGTTACTTGATCATCATGAGCCTACAAACATTCCTTAATCTCTGTGGTTACTTGTCAATATCTCTTATAATCATACACTTCTCTGATACAGTAGCAATCCTCCGAATGCCACAACTGGTGATGTTGCCACTCTCTACTCCGCATTGCCTTTTGCAGCAGTGCTGAAATACAAAGAGAAAAAACAAAAAGAGGCGATGATGCCCCGAAAATATATTGCTCACTGGATCAAACAACTATCTGCTAGACCGTCTTCCAGGAAGTGGCCACCAAATAATACAATTTTTTTCAATATCACATCAAATGTGAATCCGATCTTGCTGATAAAATATCTCATCTAAGGAAGATATTAAACACAACCAAAATTTGGTCCGATCTTTCGACTGGGCTAAATTTTTTCTCATCCACCAGTATTTGTTTAACAGCAGCACAGCAATACACTAATATTCACTTTATCATACCCGATCGTAATGCCACAACTAAACGTGTTCTCTGCGACTCTAATGATAAAAAGAAACGCTTAGTCATTCAGAATACGCGGAAACCGCTAACAAGCAAACTCGTTACTATTGTTCATCATAAAACGAACCACAGCGCTTCCCCTTTCACGGGACACTTTTATAGACATGGTATATCATTCAGTGACCCAGGTGCCATGTATAAACTTTTTATCGCCATGTTTGCTGTCCCCATGTACTTTTTTATCTGACTCCATACCTGAATACCCCCAATCCATAACAGCAAAAGTCCAAACAATGCCGACTTTTCTCAGTGCTGTTAAGTAGCCAATGTAAGACATCGAGCATTTACTCAGGTTATATTCGTACGGCATCATTTAACCTGATTCGAAATTGGATGGTCAGACGTTTCATTTTCACTGCATTGGTACAAACTAGCTATTCTCCTGATCACTGGAATGGTTAATGCATCTTCATATTCCCTAAGGACCGTAACAAACAAAACGTTGCTAATTAACGACCGACTCATCACACTCTCACTATCGCTATTCTGTTTCATAAATTAGTCAAGAAAACGATGATATAGTTCCTCTATGCTCTGCACCAGTTTACCACAAATCAGCATAGTTTTCTTGATAGATATTCCTTCGCGCCCTGCGAGGGACATTACCATAACTACACTTCAGAATCAATAAATCCCCGTTATGAAGTAATAAATTTATTTTAGGCTTAAAAAATTTATTTGGTCGTGTACCACACCAACATTTACGGAAAATGTATGAGTCTTTTTAAATCCGGAACGCGCTTTTAATTTGGATTTTATCCAACTCTAGCAGTCGGTTGCAAGTAGTCACTTTAATGGAACACCAACCTTCTCGTGTCCCGGTTAGCAGCGGCGTCATCCAAAGAACGGTACTCGGCCTTTTGCTTTTGCTCCCCTGCATGAGTTCTATTGGATGTCCGACGAAATGGTCAACTTTTTCTATTTGATGATGACATAAAAATGGTCTACACACTCTTACCTGATGCGATTCGAAGCAGACGAGTGTTACTTTAATATGTTTATTCTCTTGATAAATCGTCTGAAAGGTGGGTGATAAAATAACCGACCAAAAAATCAAATAGTATGTCATGTAGTTGCTTGATCCCCGATTGATCCAATAAACTTAAACACACAAGAATATCAGTATGACAGTCAAGCCGTAACATTTGGATCCCGTGTTCTTCCGAATTCCGAGTTTTTCAACAAGCCCAATACCAAGTAGCTTGAAATAGACACTCCGTTGCTAACAAAGCCACAAAATCCATATATTTTCTGCTTTATTTAGAAACTGTCACACGTATTATTTTCGAATACTGCTACTTAATCTATGGCCGCATTCGGATGTTAGACAGGAAAGATATCAAATACATGCAGATTTCATTTACCAAACTTTTAATGGTACATTCAACCTAAATAAAGTAAAACTTGCGAGCATTTTCACATCGAGGATGTCTGGCTGCAACGTCTAAAACAAAGTCGCACGCTCCGTCACAATTTAATACATTAAAAACTAATACTTACCTACATAATTTAGAGATGAAACATATTGACAATGACAGTGTCCACCACAAAGTTGTACGCTACCGATACCATGGGTAACGAATAGAAATAGAACCAGATCATTAAATTGTTGGACGATTTAACGCTCCCTGCTCCCTAAGACCGATGTCTAGCCAACCAGAAATACAGATATTTAATGGTGAGATATAGAAACGTTGGAGATTTCACACTTAGATTACAGATGCACAACTTTTGAACTTAGGTCAACCACACACCATCGATCAGGAGAATAAATAACCGACTGATGGCTGTACGAATGATGTGAGGTAAAGCTTTTGTTTTAATCTCAGCACCACAGACCAAAAATTACATCTCTGTTGATAACTGAGTTGGTAAGAAAAGACCGTCACCTACTTCACAACCCAGCTGCCATCTGTGGGGCAGTTAGTTCAAAGTTTGACACCTATGTTTGTTTGAAGACAGACCACATCATTGTCCGCCGGGCGAAAACGACTGGCACTGGAAATAAAATTGTCATTTCGCTATGGGATATCCACCATGCTATGAACACCGTCAAACGCTACCACGTCTTAGATGCTATTCTAGGATATTAGAGTGAGTGATTACACAGAGGTGTGTCAAACAGCAGTTTTCACTGGTAGGAACATTTGTTTGTGACTGCGGATTCAGTTACATAGGCAGAACCCAGAGAATTTTGCATTCCAGTGAAGGGCATCTCTACAACTGGGTCCAACGGGAGGTCAAGCAACCCGCCTCTAGTGCTCCGAGCTCACGTAAGTCACCAGCGTTTTCAATAGGCAGGCACATTTGGGAGTCTCATCATCAGCCTAACGCTGTATCGACGTTCCGGATTCTAATTCGCGGTTCTTGCGATTTGCCGAGGCAGTGGCGATAAACCGAATGAGACCGGCCCTATGTGTGCAAAAACAAATGGTTGTAGCTCATCGGCTGTCGTGGTCTTAGGGCTACAACCGCCGTTCACCCTAGTGCATGTGACTGGTTAGATGAAACTTTTGAATAGTCCGATGACATCTTTTGATTACATTGATTAGTTCCTGTTACGAGATGATAAAAAATGGTCGCATCTACCAATGTTCGTCATCTTTCTGTGTTACTCAAAAATATTTTAACCGACTTTTCGTAATACAATAATAATGATTAATCAGTTGTGAGTTTCACAAATTAGTGTAAAGTTGATGGAAGATATTCAATTTCGTAACATACTTATTTCAGGAAGAAACAAAATACCGAAATTTTCATCATATTGTCATTTGGGTATTTTACGTTTAACACAGTACAGTTTTGGCAATCGATGATTACGGGCTATCTAAACTAGGTACAATTTTTGAATTTGAGAGAATGTAATCAACTTTCTTAAATTGCTATAATTAATGAACAACAGATCCCCGTGAGGAAACAATTAATAAATTGTGCATGAATATTATCTTATTAAAGATACCATTACTTTTCTTGTGGTCCCATTTTACAGCAACCGGAGTTGGATTGTTTACAGACAGGTTTGAGAAGGAAAATAATTCGGGATGTGCTCTGGTGGGTATGAGTTTACTACTATGGTGACTTTTTCTAGCTTAAATATTACCCATATCTTAGAAATCGTTCTGATTGTTTTCAGCTTCATAAACAGGCAGCTGATGCGAATTTACGGCATATTTTCTAACCGACCTACTGAGAAAAACTGGAATCTTTCAACACTTGCATTCAATACTCCAGAAACATTTCTGTTTTTACTACCATGGAGAAATAAGGTAGCCGAAAAAATTCGATTCGCGTCAAGAAACTAACCCCGCGCGGCTTGGTACCGCATAAAGCTAAGTTACCACACCCCCTCCCCGCCGCCAAGGTGTGGACTAGAGTATAATCCTGTTTTGTGGCTGAAGATCTACAACTATCATCAACTTGCATGAACTCATAACGGAAGGACAAAAAGGGCGAAAGCAAGCAGGTAAATAAGTGCATTGCAAGATTAATAGTTAAAAAAGGAAAGGGAATGTTACAAGGAGGGGACAGATTTCAGCGAACGCTTGCAAACGTTTATCGTTTTCACAATACTAATACTAATAACAACATGTATTCCCGTTTATAAGGAGTTTGCTCTTAAAGTCTATTCAATGCGTTACAATTGCTTCATTCACAACGTACAAGCACAAATAAACACGTGTCATAACAACC
This sequence comes from Dicrocoelium dendriticum, assembly GCA_944474145.2. Taxonomy (NCBI): domain Eukaryota; kingdom Metazoa; phylum Platyhelminthes; class Trematoda; order Plagiorchiida; family Dicrocoeliidae; genus Dicrocoelium; species Dicrocoelium dendriticum. The sequence goes on along the minus strand of CALYDF020002664.1, from coordinate 3,613 downwards.
AAAGATACCCCGTTCATAGCCTTGAATAGGAAACAAATAAATCATGGTGGACTGACGGAGCGTTCCGCTTACGGAAGAAAACATTGGATCTTCCTTGGGTAACGAATGAAGAGAAATTCCGTGGTTCTAGAAGAAATATAAAAGCGAGTGTTATAATTATTGAACACTACATCAGATTTAGGCTTAACCATATGTATCGAAGGTCCAGTTCTAAAAAAGAGGAAAGAGCGTTATATATCAATTACCAGTTAAATTTACAAAGCTAAAACAGACTATCCCTTAAACTCGTTTCGTCAAAGCTGTGAGAGAACATAAGTGGTGATATGTTATTGCTGATCCGTCAAATATCCCCGCAAAACGCACCAGAATCTCCGCCGTAATGGCGTTAATTCTCAGTCAATGGACCATGTGGTTAGCGGTATCAGTGAATTTCTGAACGACGCCAAGACCGGGGGAATGTCCGAATCTTGGTACAAGCGGTAAAAAGAACTGTTCGCCGTTGACTTGCATTGCGAGGACGTCGCGTGGAAGGTCCGGTTGCTTTTGTGCAAACTTGGTACGCTGGCGAACAAACGGTACACCAACTTCATCTTATCGACGAACCCAGGCGACGTTACCTTTGACGAGACAGTCCGAAAGTTGTCCCAGATTTTTGGCGAGCAGTCCACTCTGTTCAATGCTCGTTATCAGTGTCTGCAGCTGGCCAAACGTGATGCGACGACTGCATCACGTAGGCTGGTATGGTCAACCGTGAATGCCAACCTTTTCAACTTGGCTAGCTCAAATGCCTGATTTTCGTCTCTGGCCTCCAGTCTTTACACGATGCCGATATCCGGACGCGCCTCCTGTCCAAGCCACAACAGGATAGCTCTGTCAGACTCCAGAACCTGGCCGAGGAGTGTCAAACGCTGCTCAACCTAAAGCACGATACTGCCATAATCCAAAACGCCACCGCACCTGGTATGGTCTAGGTAGTCACAGAACCGAGGGCACGATCGACCGCGCGCCTCACCCATTCCGACCGAGCGAAGTCTCCACCCTACACGTGCCGATTCTGTGGTGTCCAGCATTTCCATCGCGACTGCAATTTTCGACAGAATCTTTGTCAGTGATGTGGCATATTGAGGCACCGGGATAGTTACTGCCATCCGCCACCTCCCAAGGGGATCAAAACTGGGCTGGCCCCCACCCGCAATCCAAATAAAAGGTCCCATCTACAGGCACACCTAAAGTTGGTCTGGTTGGCAGCTCCCTGAACCCGCTGGGCACGTTCCAAATAAATGCTGCAGATCGGAGAAAATAGGCAGAATCATGATAAACGGTCAGTCGGTCTGATTGCAATAGGACACTGCGTCGGATATCACGATCAATTCCGAGGGTCGCTGACGATCTCTTGGCAAGCCACCGTTCGAACCGATCTCCCATTCTGCTACCAGCGCCTTTGATGGGCGCGTGCAGCTAACTGGTCAGCTGCACTGCTCCGTCCCCTCCAAAGCGCCACGTTCAATGCGATCTGCTATATCACGAAAGCAGAGCTCAACCGTCTCGGTCTCGACTGGCTCGAAATCCTTGGCTTGGCCGATCTTCATCATCGGGTCATCTGCAATGCGGTACATTCTCCGACAGTATTAAACGACGGAACCGGCGACATAATCAGACAGTTCGCCTCGGTATTCCATGATGGTGTTGGCCGCTGTGCATGCACCCGCACCGCGTTACTGCTCGTACCTGGTGCTCAACCGGTATTCAGTCACAAAAGGCCTGCACCATACGCAGCCTTACCCTTCGTCGATACCGAAATCCAAAGTTTGGAAGACTCGGGCGTCCTGTTGCCTGTGTTCTATTCCGTCTGGGCAGCTCCGATCGTCGTGGTCATGAAGCCGAATGGATCCCTTCGCATCTGTGCTGATTTCTCCACCTGTCTCAACTCAGCACTAGAGCCAACTTTCTACCAGCTACGGATTCCGGCTAATCTCTTCACAATAGTCAACGGTGACACGTGTTCCGCAAAAATTGACTTGGCAGAAGCCTACCTGCAGACCGAGGTCGCCCCTGAGTCATTTGCCCTCCTGACAATCAATATACCTCGTGGTCTTCTCGAATACACCATGCATCGTTTGGTGTCAAAACCTCTCCAGCCATTTTCTAACAGACGATGGATGCTATGATTTGTGGCATTTCCAATACGGCCGCGTACCTGGACGATCTACTAATTGTTGGTCGCACCCCCAGAACAGCATTAAGAATGTCTGGTTGACGTCCTTCAACGGCTCCAGGAGTACGTTCTCCGCCTGAAAGCCGAGAAATGCTAATGTTTTCTTCCGTCCAGCAAATACCTTGGTTTTGCTTTCGATGCCATGGTCGTCATCCTGCTCCGGAGAACGTCAGCGTTATCCAGCGATTGTCAAAACCGGCGGATTTGTCAAAATTGCGGTCCGTTCTAGGTATCATCAGCTACTACAGCGCCTTCCTGCCATCGCTACACGATGTTCGAGACCCACGTGGTCGACAGTTACAGAATGACATTCCTTGGCATTGGCACCTTCATGCGAGATAGCTTTCGTTCAGCTGAATCCGTGCTTAGTCCCGAACTACTGTTGACCCATTACTAGTCAACATTGCCGATTTTGGTCGCTGCCCATGCTTCTGCCTACGGGATCGGAACAGTTCTCTACCGTCAATTCCCAAATGGTTCCGAGAAAGCTGTTATGCACACCTTCGGCACCCTGACGCTTGCGGAGAACTATGGTCAGATGGCGAAGGTAGCCCTTGCCATCGTTTTAACCGTCACCAAGTTCCACAAGATTCTGTATGGCCGGCGGTTCACGCTATTGAACTATCATAAGCTCCTACTTACAACTTACGTGTTCAAGAAAGAGCATTCCCGAATAGTTCGCTAGCCGACTTCATCGTTGAGCGGTCATCCTTCTTGGTTAAGACTTCAAAATCCGCTACTGCCGTTCTCAGCATTTCGGTCAAGCCGATAGTCCCTCCCGCCTCATTTTCAAACAGACTACAGTAGTAGACACGGTGATTGCCTCTGTAACCGTCGAGGACGACGTTTCTTATCAACTATGGAACGCTATCCGGTCTCCCCATCACAGCCGCCGACGTACATCTTGCAACTGCTCAAGAACCTGTCTTGCAGAAATCCGTCACTTACGTTCAGATGTGTTGGCCAACCACTACCTTGTCTGGTGAATTCAAACAATTATATCAACGTCGGAACTCCCATTCCGTGGTCAAATCCTGCCTCTTGACTGCAGATCGGTTTGTCTGTCCTTCATACCTCCGGCAAGCTGTACCCCGTTAGTTCCAACCTGCTTATGCCAGTATGAACAGAATGGAGGCAATTGCCCGTACTGGTCTGACATTGACGATAACATTCAAGATTTGCTTCGTCGCTACTCAACATGTCAGCACGCCTATAGGATGCCACCACAGCAATCACCTGTTCCTTGGTATCCGCCAGGAAAACCCGGTCACGAGTGCAAATGGGCTACGCTCGTCCCATCGATGGCATCTCCTATATGGTCGTGGTGGATGCCTATTACAAATAGCCAAAATTGGTCACCGTCAACCTACCAACCGCATTCATCACTTCGGGTTGTCT
>CALYDF020002663.1:0-14980 GCA_944474145.2 Dicrocoelium dendriticum | reverse complement strand
GACTAACATGTGGAACAGAACAATAAGTAACAACGTCATGATAACCGCTAGTCAATTACTTGCCGGAATTTTTCACTTTACACGGATGTTCCGGAGCGGTTTGCTTGAGACTCATGATTCACCATTGATACTTGAAACGAAAGACTTGGGCCTTGAAATCCAAAGCGAGGAAGCGTTGTGGAGTACTTGAGCTCAAGAGATGATTGTTACTTACTATACTCAATTCTTCACTCTGATACAAGAACGAAGGGTGAATATTTAATCGGCAAGCCCTTAGAAGACTGGAGCTCACGTGGTTCCGACGGAATCAGAACTGCTCACTGGTGCTGCATAATCGGTACTCAACAATCTGAGTTTCCAGCACAATCGAATCAAGAACTAGAATTTACCATTAGCGCCTAGATCCTACATATTTACATGCATACTTATGATGTCTCATTGTAATTGCGGTCATTCGTGTAATTATTTTATACCTTTTTTATATGTAGGCGTTCCTCGGGCGGTCAAAATTGAGCCACCTACTTATTTATTTATTTAACTGCTAGCCACATTGTTTTATGTTGGATATAATAGCCACGGCTCTACTAGAACCTTCGTTTCTCCGAATGTGTCCTCATGATCGCCTAACGTATTGAACGATATCCATCGACGAGACCACAATTATTTGCCTGCGCAATTTTCCAAAGGCCATCACAAACGTGTTCTTCGGTTTTCCTGCACAGCGTGCGTGAAGTCGTCAGAACAAATTTCTCTTCTCTACTAGATCTCAGAAACTTGATCCATTCTTTCCATCATATTTCATTAGGGTTTTGTACATGTGCAATGGTAAGATAACTCATAGCATGCCTGCTACGGAAGAATGTGCAAATTGTTGTAAAATTGATCACATATAATTGGCATTCAGCACAGTAGTTGGAACACAATGTTTCACAACCAACTATTTGAAGTAAATCGCAGTTTCCGTAATTTTGTGACTGCAACATACCGTGCTTATGGCAGATGCATAAAGGTGCCCCTGACTGAAGCAACAAAACCAGCTGATGAATTAGCAACACTTTAAAAGAATCGGCTGAGTTGTGATTAAAAATAGGAACCTATCACACCAATATCATATTTTCTTCACATGCTAGCAAGTTATTTGTGACATAATGTGTCGGGAATGTGTTATCTTCATGACACCAAACGTTTGCAGATAGCGTTAGTTTGTACCGAGTCCTATTTGTCTGTGCGGGACATCTCTTGCTTGACGGACACACCGAGGTGTGCTGTAGGTCCTTTAAGATTTCCCACGTCATGGTATTTACACATTTCGTCGGGATTTGACAAACTTGGTCTAACATATGTTTTGAATTAACCAGCTTGCAAATCAAAGTTTCATTTGGATTACCCGTCCTGAGCTTGCATTACAATACACTACTTATACTGAGAAATCCGTTCAGTTTGAAGTTGACATCGGTTATTCATATCATAAAGACCGTATCCGAAATACAATTGTTTCGGCGTCGCTCCTGGCAACACTGACAACCCATGCTTGGTTTCATCTTCGCTTGGACCCCTCAGATGGAGATAGTCCGAGCTGGGGTGCAACTCGGGGCTTGTCGTCCACGGCTGACGTCTTGCTTACCGTTAACTTCCGTGAACAATGCTTGATACAACGATCAGTTCAAGGAAGGAGGAAACTGGTCATGAGCTGCCAATATTGTGCGGAGCAACACCGGAACATCACCATTTCTGATGCGGCCCTGGTGGTCGGAATCACCGAGGTCTACTATAAAGTGAACCGAGGTCTCAATAGTGGTTGTGAATCGCAATCCCAACACACGGCTGGTACTCTAAATCCAACTACGAATCCCTTATTACTGCTCATGCATTTTAAGTGCATAGTGTTCAAAGCGACAACCGTGAAGCACCAGCCGCTGAGCTCCAACAGCCCGGAATGTCTCCATCTCTGGGTCCAAAGGAGGACGAAATAGGGTCATGGGGTGTCAGTGTTACGAGGTGCAACAACGAAACAACCCAAGCACGACAGCCAGAACTACTTAAATGGCATATCGCAGCTAGTTATCTGCCCTGAAAGGACGACAGCCGCTTCCTCCTTACGACGGGTATCAACGATTACTCATGACAAAATGTCCATGACGTGACGGACTACCCAGTTTACATCTGATGGTTGAACTGAGGAATTTTACAACGGTATGTCCAACAGCGATTCGCACAAGTGCAAAGCTAACATTCCAACTTACAACCATTGTTCATGTCACAGCACCATGTACCAAACAAATCGGTAACACACGGGTGGCGATTCCACAAATGAGGCAACACAAGAGAGAAGGAGCAGAAAAGCATATTCTTGGGGTTGACAAAATTAATGATGTTCATGTTAATGAAGACAATGAATGCATACACAGCAGTTCGAACCGGAAGAGGGACTTTAGCATGGCCAGCAATATTGTGGTGTCCACTCTAACCGAAGTGCAAAATCACGTGATCAATCGCACAATTTTGACTGGAATTTTGAGCCTCTCCTGTTACATATAAATCAAGAAGGCGAACGGTGTAATTTTAGTGACGGTGAAGCCGCAATTCGCCGCTGCTGCATGCACAAAGCATCAACGAATAAGCTTTGCAAAACGGATTGAATTAATTCAGTGGAACTCACGCGGATTTTTTTTCAAATGGTTTGAACTGGACCCGCTATCAACATCACCCCGGTTCTTTGCGTTTTTATGGTACGAAGCTGTGCTCTGTGGTTGAGTTGTCTCATGTGGCGACTTGCTTCGTCTGTTATGGTAGACAGCATCTGAAACGGATTTAATATAGCGGATGCATTTAACATTTCAACCAAGCGAAACAGCTAAACCTGCTACATCAACATACCTATAGTCCCATACATTTGACCGAATACAATAACTGTGGTGCAGAACGTCAATAACATGATGGACATTGTAAGTGACAAATTGCCTAGAAACCGTTGGGAGATACGCGCACACACCGATGCTCCAAATGCAATAAAGGAATTGATGGCAGATCACCGGAAACGAATTCACTAGCTGCAAGTGACCCACAATTCCTGTGGTAATTCAAAGTCAAAGTCGGAGTGACTAGCGGTGCTCTTGAATGAAAACAAATAGTGAAATTGAAAATAACAACCGGATTCCTCACACGGAAACTTGCAATCAAATAGTCGGTCGATACTGCAGAAGACCGATCCCCAACGATAAGCGAAGACAAGCAACGAGTAACAAAATTTGTAACTATATATATATATATATATATATCAGCTCGGTTGGCATGAAGCCAAGCATGTAAAGCCACAGGGATTGGTTAGTCAAATATGTACACATAAAACAGTTGAGCCATATGATTGCATGACACTAATAGACGGACAGGAGTTTGTCGCACGTATCCAGATCATGGGTCTAAGGCCCCGTTCGCTGTAAATCCTGACTCAGACTATCGATAATTCAGACCTATTATGCACTGAATGCATTAGAAAACTGCGTTGACAAGGTTATCGGGTAACCATAGGATGATCAGAATATGCAAACACAACTGGTTTATGGTTGTTCACGAAATGGGTGATAAAACATTGGACGGGGAGCTGTCATAAACGAAACAATATGAGCAATCGTAAATTAGTCATTGTTTAGCTCATGGAGAGAGACAAGGAGATGCAGAATGCAAACAGATTAGAGAAATTGTTTTGTCCGACACAGTCGCCGCCAAATGCAACCCACATTTCTTAAGCATAGTGATGTATGCTGTACTGGATGAATTTACCCAAGTTCCATCCATTGTGGAGAGATACATCATCTTTATCAACAGTAGTGAATCAGACACTTACACTGATTCTTCTCTGTCATGCCACAACGATGATCTACGGAAGGCAGTAAAATAAAAAGGACATGAGTGGGACATACCGAAAAACCTAAAGGCTATGGGTCAACATTCGGCGTCAAGACGCCTAACATTGTCAATAACATACCGGTCCAAACAGCTGGCTACCATGCAAAGATTAGGTGGAATCAGAGAGACAGATTTATTGAGGTATTCACTGCCTCACATCATATTAATAGGCATTACTTCGCTGATAAATCAGCATCAAAATTACTTTGAACAGCCAGTCCGACAAGGAGAGGACAGCCGACACGCCACTGATGTCCATTTGTAGCCATGTCCTGTAACGTCACAATCCAAGCACATGGCGTGTCACGTGTACTCTAGTTTGGAGGGTGAGACGGAGTAACATCATCGGGTATCCTCGTGTGACTTCATCTCCCAATGCGAAATATACTTTTGTCGACCTACAGCCTTGCGTCACCTTAAATCTGGTCGACAAATCCAGGTCCTCACCGCAAGCCGTGAGCTGGCATATGTAGTACGTGCCCAAGCCAACGCAATTTGCGCAGTGTTATGTGTTGTTCTAAGGAACTAACTTGATAATCACTACCTGTTACTCGCCTACGCATGTCATCGTTGCGGGCATACTGGTGTCACCCGACACTAACAATGCTCCGTAAACAGCGGTGATCAAAGACTTGAAGGCGCCTCATATCAAATGTTCACCTATTTTATGGGAACACAATCCCACACAATTCTTTGAATACAAATACATCAGTCGACTGAGCCAAGCGCACACTTCAAGTAGAGGATCAAGGAAATTGTTGGCTTGCAGGATCGGTGGCGCTGCAATCGCATCTGCCTCAAAGTGAATATATAGTCTATACAGTTAGATGCATGGCAGAAACCTGCCTGCTATACCCTAATACAGCATTCCGGATCCGCTGTAATGTAATGAACGTGACTTGAATCCAGTTACTTTGCCAGATCCGGCGTTAGTCTAATACCCTTGGGTTAGCCCAATCGGTGAGACTGCGCCTCTAGTACATTGTCATTGTAATTGTTGTAATCCAGTTAGTGGCGAGGGTCGCTTCCTTCTAGACATCATCTTATAAGGATGTCCGTGCCTACATCTTCATCCTTAAAGATTGCAGGTGTGAGGGAATGTGGGCCAGCAACACACAACGATTGTGGACTATTATCCCGCGTAAGATCTAAGCCTCCGATGGAGCATGTAAATTGACCTTCAATAGCTCATCGTGCATCTCTTGAGTAGGTACAGCCCAGAAGTATGGTAACAAGTTATGTGCTCTTGAAAATACTATGCCGAAGGGGACATACGGGCACCCTGTTGTGAATCAAGGCACGCACGCTGTCTCTGATTGTCTCATTGACACCTACTTTTCTGGGATTAGTAGCGCAGGTCAGCTAGAAGAGCTTGCGACAATTGCATACTGTTCCCACCTACTCCTTTGTTTGAGCACTGCTAGTCCACCAGGCTTACTTGTTTACACACAGACACTGCTGCAATTCGTTCCCAGTTGTCCATCTGGTCACATTGTACACAGATTCAACTGCGTGATTTCTTCTGGATTCCAACTGGCTCAGCGACCTCTCAGATATCAGTGACTGGTGCGGTGACAACACATTACCGTAAGCAGTTCCTCCTGCATGGTGTATGGCGACCGAGGTCCTATTCCACTGTAGCTCAGTGTCTTAAGGACGTGGGAGCAAAAGTTCCGTACGCAATGCATCTTGGTAGACACTTCTGACTATAGATCGAAATAACTTAACAGTGGCCAATCAATGGAAACGCTTGTCAGATCTTCCGGTAAAGTTACTAGAAAAACGACAGCGTACCAAGTCATGAACTGGCTCGATACAAGAGCTGCAGAACGAGTAACAAACCAGAATGGAACCACGCCAGCTCTAACATGGCAATGGAGTGTATTCGGGTTCATCACTGGCTAGCTGCTTGAGGTCGCAAAATGGCACTTCCTCACCCAATCTGCCTAAAAGCGGTGCTAGTATTAAGCGATTGGTGCTCTCTACACAGTGGTAACGGACGGTCACCGTGGTCAGTAGGTTCAGAGTTCAGCTCATAATTGCCACCTACCTAAGATTAGAGGTTTCCAGCCGCTGTACTTGTGCATCCATATCCCAGGCAATAACTAGGATATGCGAAATTGTTGCATCACAAAGTAGCCTATTCATTTTGAGATTGAAGGTGTCCTTAGGGACTTCAGAACTGCAATCAGCGGTACCTAAGTGGAAACCACAAACAAATTGAGGCTAATGCTAATTTGTGAATCAAACTTGGTTGAAGTCCTCAAACAGGCTGCATTCAAACAGCTGTTCACCGGAATGCAATCAACCAACGATGACTAGCTTGGTTATGAGAACTGTGAAATGAGTCCTTCATGGAGAAGCCTTTATTGAACAAAGTCAAGTCGGTGAGAATATCAGCATGATAAACAACCCAAATTTCTCGATATAGGTCCCACATTCAAGTCCATTACTATCGACGCTTCTGAGTCGATGTGCTTCCTCAGTTGCTCCAGTTAAACAAACGATGGATCATTAACACGGATATCGACCAATCCGAGTCAGTTAATGGAACCCCTTTACGCCCGCCTCCCATTGGCTGTATGGCTCGCTCAATCTGATCTCACACTCTCATCACATGCTCCATATTTTCTGGTGTTTGCGTGTTCATATTCCTATCCGCCCCGTTTTCTTGCCCCTTTACGTCGTCTTCGAGTTATCTGCGGTCGTGGTCTCCTTGCCCCACGCCATCTGGCGCTCTAATCCAAATCCGCATCTTTGTCTTCTGTGTCGTCTCAAATACACTCGATTTCTCCTGGAAGATTGCCCTCCAACGTCTATTTCCTATGACCTGGCACCGACCCTTGCAGTCACAACACGTTTCATCACTCGCTCTAGACTTTGGAAATCGTAGTACCCTAACTTCCTCCCCCATGTTAGCTCAGTTAGTTCCCATGCACTGCGGTCGTAGCACCGTTTTTCTGAGTGGTCATTCGTCGTCTCAGATTGTTCTGTAATCTCTCGTGCTGTGGCGAATCTGGGTGAAAATGTGTACCCGACGCCAGCATCTGAGTTCTAGTCCTTCGGCTGGATGGGTGCTGCACTGGGCTTCAAGCAATATTCCTTGAAGGAGAGTTGCGGTTCTCCGGTTGTATGAGTTACGGATCCTCGCCAGTTGCTCTAGCCTTTGATAGCATTCGCTTGGCCAGCTTCATTGCAAACGCCGCTTTTCCATTTGATTGACTATGATATGGGCTCGTTTGCTAGTGCATGAATTCCCACTTGCTTGCGAAGATCTTTTAGGCAGCGCTTGTAAACTGGGGACCATTGCCGGAGACCAGCTTCTCCGGTATACCGTGCCACGCGAATTGACATATGAGCTAGTTGGTTACTGTCTCTGATATTGCTATCAAAATTGATTTCAAATATTCATTATGGTAATCACCGTGATTAGGTAATGTTTCACGTTATCACTGAATAAATCCACCACCATCTTCTGTAACGGTCGTGCAGGGTTATGATGTAACAACACTAGTCCCATCATCTGCAGGATTTCGTATGAACGACACGCCTTACAATTCGATACATGAGCTCTTATATGATCGGTCGCTTCTGACCAAAATATCAATTAGGTTTCTCAGTTAATGGCATGGTTGAAACCCAGGTGAGCGCAATGAACGTACTTCAACATTTCTTCTCAGAGCGAAGACGAGAGCAGAATACGGTTTCATATAAGCAGTAAACTATCGTAGATAGAGAATTCATCCTGAACTTGAAGTAGGGTGTTATTTCACTCGACAGCTGCTTGTTGGTCTCTCTCCACCCATTTAGAATGACGTCTCACAAACTTTCAACTCTTCGTCTTTCTCTGTGTAGCGCTTTATGTCTTTTAGACGATCCTCTGTCAGTGCCAAGTGCTGTACTAGCTTTACTGCTTCGAACTCTTCCGGATTATGCTCGAGTTCCGGCAGATGAGCTATTGGCGGTGTATCCGCGATAAATATCTGTGCACTACGCGTCTATACAATATCCGCGTCCTATATCCACGTCCACTCAAGACGACGAGGAACGACGTGTAGCGGTTTCATAGATATTGATACAAACCGTTTGTGGTCATTATACACAGTTGTCTTCCTTCCGCAAGTGCAAACCTTGAAACGATCAACGGCGTAGACTACCGCGAGCATCTACTTCGGAATTTACGCATAACGCTGCTCGGTCACGATGCGTGCTAGACAATGGGAATGCAATGGTTTTCAATTCTGTAAGATAACAACACCTATTCCATTCTGGCTACTGTCGCAGAGTACCTACAAAATCTGCGCTGGATCGTAATACCGAAGCAAAGGCGCTTTGCTGGTGCGGTTTTTAATAATTGCGCATGCGGTTTCCTGTTCTTTACCCCAATTCCATTTTACTTCTTGTGAGTTATATTCTTGCTTAGTCTCATGATATTCGTGAGTCTTGGCATAAAACGCCTCAAGTGCATACAGTTTAAACGATGGATTCCTTGGATATCGTTAGACGGGGGCATTTCTTGAAATGCGTTAATTTTTCATAGATCGGCCCTATTCATCTGGTTGTTAGCAAATGCAGATGGAAAATCGTCTACTCTTACGGAAATTCAAATTCTTGCTACTAAAATCTCCGATAAGCTTGCTCAAAGCCATAGATATCAGACTACTCACCGAAGTCCAACGATCATGCTTCAGCCCGGAACATTCGTGTGCTTGAAGGTAAATCTGCATGAAAAGGACAACCCAAGTTATCGGAACCGGTATGAATAATACGCATGTGCGTCAGACACTTACCGGCTGGAAAAATACCATACAGTTAAGACAAGTTTATTTATAGGTAACAGACGACTGGTTGATGTGCCACATTCCTGCGCTGACAGAACTACGCACAGCACAGAACTCTCCTGGACACACCGAGAAATAAGACCACCTAATCGATATGGTTTCGAAGCGCCAAATATCTAAGCGGAGACGTGATGTTGTGTATCCACTTTATACGTTCAAATACGCCGAGGGCGATGGATTTAACATACAATGTCTATGTGCACATAACCCCAGACATGTACACCCTTAGCTGCTTCTCTACTTGTTCCTTCATTACTTGTCCCTTTACCAGTACTCACTCTAGTTAGATACATGCCAGACTATAGTAGTTTGTTAACCAACCGTCCATTCTTATTCGGCTCGTACTTAAGCCCTTTCATATACAACACCGCCTGTGCCGTTATTCCCTATGCGTGCAGCAGAGGATAATGTATAACCATCCACTAGAATCTGCCGCATCCATTTCTTCTACGGCAACATACAGCATGTTGACGTAGTTTAAGATATCTGTAGGATCCACCCGTAGCTCTGCTGAATTTCCAGCGACCGGGAATACTAGAAGCTAAAAAACCGGGACATGCTTCTGTCCTGTCACTGTTACAAACTGAGAAGACCGTCTTGTTCAGCTGCTCCCCAGCCGTGTAGAATGCGACATCACACTGGATTCGCTTATTCCTCGACGTAGGCAATCACCTGAAATCTTGATTCCCAGAGCAACTGGAATTGACAATTTGTGCAAACCTGCTGCGTGCGACTCGGACATTAGCAACGACGAAGTTCGCAAGATTCCGGATAAGAGCTTCTCGACCCTTTTGAACAATTGCGTCTGCAGCCTCAGCGCACCTGAATTGTAAATGACCAAGTAAAACAAGAACAAAGCGTTTAATATGGGACACCATGTGTAAAACAGCAAACCAATTTCATTTTCGATAGAGCAAAGTGGCAGTTTTTTATTTTAAAACAAAGTCGAGTTAAAACATCTTGATCGTGAGTCAGTAGTCTCAAACCGGTGAACAGCCTATTAATCCACGACCGGGACGCTAGGTGACATTGCCCAGAGAGATCGCGGATCATGTATAGATATGACGCCGGGTCATCGGTAATTGGGACCGGGCCATGAATAGATTAGGCACGAGACAGCGGGCTTGACAAAAGAAAATCGACGTCGTTCTGCAAATATACCAAGTAGAAAGAGGATTGGGCGACACGGAGCAGTACGACCTATTTCGTGCCGCAACCTATGGCGACGTCTAAAGAAAAACGAAGCACCTGGAAATCGGCTGGATATGTGTGCGAGGCCGCAGAATGTAGCTTTGATAGTAAAACATTGGCACTCAAGGCATTTGCAAACGAATACTCAGCTATTTGTTATGTGATCTGTCCCAGGTTCTTGGTACGGTGTTTGCCTAGCGTAAGGTAATTGTCTGTTATTATTTGTTTTTCTAAAAGGGATTGCATATCATTTCACAGTGAATTGGAAGTGATCGCTTGCAAATTGAAAGTTTTTCGTAAAAATGACACTGTGGCCATGTATATGTTCCCCATATTAACATTGGTCTTTAATCGCACAGCTGTTCTGTTTTGCCGTTTAATTTGAAGTCAATTCGGACTGAAACTTAACCAACAGTCCGAGTTGGAAGCTGGTAACATGTTATTATTTTAGTTGTTGGACGTGACCCATTCTACACGGATTCGAAGTTAAATTATATTGAACAAATAACAACTTTATTTGACCTGTCATCTCCCAGGCGATTGTCACTATGTAAATTCTCGTTCAGAGGCAGCATTTGCTTGATGAAGTGTTTGGTTTCACTTTCCTTTGAATCTAACCACCTGTGGATGGCGCGAATTTCGACAAATCATGTCAGGATTATCCGAAAAAGTGAGCTTCCTTGAGTATAGTAATGGTTTTGAAACCCCAGATAACGCACATGTGCCCAATCGAAGAATGAAATTCACGAAACTACATGTGATATGCTGCGTGAGTATTTTACCCATCTACTCATTCTACCAAGGTAAGTGATTTGTTGTTTTCCGTGACGACTATGGTAACTCGAGGTAAGCAATTACATTACCGTTATGCCTCTCATTGTAAGTCGAACTGCTTCCCCCATAACCCATGCTTACTGGACTCAGGTATGCTGACGAATTAGTATGATTGGGATATGGCCACCAAAATTCAGGGTTCCTATTGAAGTGAATATTAATTAGTGGAACTGGTTTAGCCATCATTCAGATCCCCTTAATTGTAACGCCAGTAAATGCAGGGATGCATTATGTTTCGTTTTCAAAACCTCATACTAAAGTCGGAAGTCAAGGTATCTGAACATGTTGTCGATATTGCATCTTCAGGCAAAACCTTTTGTATGCCACTCAATATAAGTAGACAGAAGTTCCCAGTCGTTAACCCTGGAGCAATAAATTTATTGTCCACTGGGTTACGACACGCGACTACGTATGTCTACTTGGATCAGTGGTCACCAGCCATTTTGTATAAGGTACTATCAAATCCCTACTTAGCTTCTATATACACAGCTCCGGTTCACAAAGCCGGATCGCAATTGTCTCGTCGGATCCTATTATGTCGTTTAAGATGCCCAGATATTTTCCATCACAAGAAGGAAGGTAGGAAGTACACTTTAAAATAACAATTGTCTTTCATTATTTATATACTTATTTAACTGGAGACGTAGTTCCATCCCTTCATCGGTGACTGGCATATGATTGTGCATAAGTCAGCTGACTTGATGGCACGCCATATGTCAGGCGGATGCGCGACTACTAAGCAATCGGCTGTTCGTCCGTCTCCGATTCCGAGACAGGCCGATTGGCGCTTCCCCATTCTACGATACGTCCTAGGTATTCTGTCCAACAGAAGTAAAAAATCAGCAAATACGCATTGACTTAGTGTTGACAGGCCTCTACTACATTACGGTTACTGCTAACAACGAAGTACTGGTAAACTGGATTTACATTCGCGCAACTCGATAACTGCGTCTGAGTGGAACCAGAAATCGTGAAATAGAACATATATCGCACAATCTCCCTTGTATGGGATAGGTGGGAAGATTGGCTGTTTCTTCTGTTGCTAAATGATGGCTCCACCAAAATTTTCTGGATTAGGATTCTTCCTCAGCACCAAGCGAACACACTCTATTTTTGTGAGCCAATCTTTTGAGGAAAATATGAATGGCGGGCCCGGATAACTTTTTCAAAAGCTAAATCGGTTTTCTTAGGAAAACTTCCATACATCAAACTTTTCCTCTTTGTCCTGCTATCCAATGAGCACACAACCAAGACGGCGCGCCATAGAGAAGGTACGTGCCACCGGAGCTGAATTCGACCACACAACACAGCTCTGTATCGTCAGAATTTCCAAAAGTCCAGTCACACTACGTTTCCTTATGTTTCCAAAGAATTCATGGGTCTGGTGCATTATAGATCACTAGCTTCTTAAGAAATACGCTACGTTTTCTATCGATATCCGATCCCCAACATCGTGAATGGCACAGTAAACGTGGCAGGTAAGATTGATTAGATATTCCGATTTCGGTTGCGCACAAAATCAAATTCCGTTAACAGCGTCTGACATAGTCATGACTACCGTGGCGACCTCGTTTATTTTGTTAGACTTGATACGCATGTCATTTAGTCTTAAGTACACTACACCGACTTTTCAGCCAGCCATCGGACAGGTGTGTTGCAGCTTAGATTACACCTTTGCTTAAAGCGAATATGTCCTGGTGGCTAGCTCTACGTACTTGCGCCATGTGAGGACACTTTTTGACCGCCTGTCGCCACAAAGTATTCAAAGCAGTAAAGTGTTTGTTTAGTGTTGATTTGATGACAATTATTGTATCTCACATCTCCTCTGCAGCAGCCGTACCGGCGCAGGGTATGATTTAAGCCATGATTAACTAACCTGTGCTTCAATCGCCCAAGAAGCCAGACTTGCTTAAGTGCTCGTTAACACTTTCCGACGCTTCAGATGTGATTTTGCATTTGTTAAGCAACCGCTCACTGACATTCGCCGAGGAAAATTCATGATATCTGTAATCCTCCTACAGCACGCAAAGCCTTCAAATATTTAAATGACGCTATCGCTGACACTGCTCATATGATGCATCACGACCCGGTAGCACCCAGTGCCGCTTAGTCCGACGATTCGAAGTGGCAGTTGGTCATGTCTTGCAGCAACCGGTAGACGATAATTAACATAGGTGACATCAAATAACTGCAAGTGATCGAATGCATAGTTTTCTAGCTTATTTTATTGTTCCCCGCCTTATGGCTATGTCTCATAGCACTCGTCAGCTTGGTGGACTACTACACTTACTTTTTCTCCTGTTGGCTTCAACAGTCCTCACATCTTTGAAGCCAAAAGCGAATGAAGTCCGGTCTGGCTTCAGTGAAGAATAACGCGCATCGTTTCCGACTGGTATATATTAGTATTATAGATTAGAAATTAGCGCATTCAAAACTCATACATTTTTTACTCCGAATATTAACTCGGTTGAATCATTGGCTATATTTTAAGAGGTAGTCTTTCAGTAGCTCAAACAACCCGACTAATTCTAATTTCTGGTGCAAAGAAGACTAGTACAGTTCCACCGGGGCATCAGAACCGAGTAGGTAGATTTCTGCGGCAGATAAGACATTTGTCTACTTTGGATTGGAGCATGCGCAGCTGAAAGAAACTGTAAAGTTGAATGACAAAACTCAAAACACCGACCGTATTTATCGGTCTCGTACTACTGTGTACTCGTGAGCGCACAGGTTGCAATCCGTAACTTCAACACGGGCCCTATAGTTTACGCGCCAGCCTGTTTAATGTTCCGCCTCCCAGGTATAGAAACAAAGGAATCCTTTGTGTTGGTTTGCTTTTTTGATCCCTCTCTCTGATGTGTGCAAACAAGCACCGGCACTGTCATGAAACGAGACGTGTCAGTGACCAAGGCCCAAAAATGATTTGACTCAACAGTGGCCCTATAATTCGCCCGAACTGATCAAAATTCAATCCAAATTGTATTATAATTTATGCGCATAATTCATGTTGCTAAGGAGACCACAAAGATGTTCTTGGTAATTATACCATGAGTTTAATGCCTGAGTGTACTCGGTGTTAATGCAATTCACATAACATTCTTAAAAATTGGACTTCTCCTGGTGTACCACACTAGAACTGGTGTTAATATTTGTGCATTCTGTGTAGGACGACTTGTTAATAGGACATAAGGTATTTTCCTTGCCAGTATATTGTACTTGACGCTGGTGAAAATGTCGGCACTAATGTCGCTGAAGAAATTGCGTCATGATTTCCATGAGTTTCACCTAATGTTTTTGTATCATGAGAGGAAGTTATGACCATGTGCAGCCATAACTTCAGACAATAGTGGAATGGCACAATCCTCATCACTAATTCCTGCATAGGCTAATATATATAATTTCAGCTTTCATACACCAGATAACTCGTGGACTGGTGTTTTTGCATGCTAATATTTCGCGGTTACCTACTATGCGTCTGCAGCAGAATATCACTTAACCACCATAGTCAATTTCGGCGCTGGTACACCTGAAGGACCCCCTTCCCAAAGATAGGACGACTAACTGTGTTTATAAAATTAAATGTAAGGACTGTGCATATGTGTAAATAGGCCAAACAGCGAGAAATTACGCACACAAATTCGGGGCATAGAAGGCGCATTGCAAGACTACCAAAAAACGAGTTTGAATATCAGGCAATAATAAGAGACTCGGCCGTAGCTGTGCATGCATTAGACACGGGTCACCAGATAGACCTCGAAAACGTAGAGGTAATTAGGATGGGTATCCGATCAACCACTCAGCAGTTGATTGCCGAGGCGGTGGAAATTGCCAAATGTGACGACTGCGTGAATAGAATGGAGAGGGTAGATCTCGCTAATGCGTGGCGGGCCGTCTTAAGCCAGCCAGCTTGACGAGCATTGGTGCGTGGATCAGATTGAAAAGTGCAAACTGACTCCCGCTGTCAACACTGTGGGCTTGTCCGTCATTGTCATGACGCACAAAAGAACACCAGGACCAATCCCACTGTGATCGTACTACATTAGGCGACATCACCAACTGTTATTGTAATGACACCATGACTCAAGACTCGGATAACGCGGTTATCTCCCCTGTCCGCTCTAAAATCCCACACAAATTGCACACTGATTCACCTGGTCTGACGAAGTCCTCGTGTCGAGGACGAAAGGTTGCCAAACTATTAGACCAAC
>CALYDF020002662.1:0-14687 GCA_944474145.2 Dicrocoelium dendriticum | reverse complement strand
GTGATTAGGGAATCGCCAACCTCGTAAATAGCGTCGTAACGCTAGGTCTTCTGAGACCAGTGGTCCGAATGATCTAGAACAGCTTGCGAAGTTTTCCAGGAAGCTGCTCTCACCACGTCTCAAGCAAGTGAAGACCATCAGTTTTCCCGCCATTTACACAGGCTATGCCTGTGTTGTTGGCTGAGGTTGTAAAGGAATATACTGCTGGTTGATTCAGCTGCTATAGATTGGCGACCGTCAAACAATTCGAATGTGCGACCAGAAGTCCAGCATCCCACTGATCCCACAGATTGATTGATCGGGATGGAGGGTTTTATCTACTTTGTTGGTATTCATTATACGTTGCTTCGTCCTCGAATAACCCTTATGGCTCATGCGGATGTACACATAGACCAGGGAATGACCTAAGTCGTGATAAGTGGACCAGATCGATCAGCAACCCATTACACTGATATGCCCCATGGAACTGGTTACAATAAAATCAAATTGTGACAAAGTTATATAGGGTACTTGGGAACATCAGTTTTTGGAGCGGCTCTTCAATGGCCTGGATTTCTTGCTCGAGAGAAAAAGTGGTTGCCCTCACATAACATTATAAGTTATTCTCAATCATCAAAACGAAGTTCAACAATTGCATGACGGCCAAAAACCTGAGGTTCGTGTAACAGCAGGCAACCGACCCGTGCAATGAATTTCCCGGTAAGGACGTTGGAATCGAATTTATCACCTTCAGTGGAAAGTTGGTGCAATCCGCGATCAAAGTTTTCCTTAACCAGTGAACAACTGCGGTCAGTTTAAACGCTGGCGGAATTCGCAAACAGATTAAGTCTGTTGCTACCAGGTCTGTTAATCTGCATGAAGTCTGAAGTCGAACTGCACGTAATCAGCTATCACACAGGAATCGTTCGAACAGCGAGGCCTTTCTTGTTCACTGGATGCGATTCCAAGCCAGCTGTAGTTGCTTTCGTGTCACCAAACAGATGCAGGAGGTATTTACTTCTGACTTTAACTTAACCATTGTGCTGGAATCCTGTAATTGGATCTCACAGATAATCAACATATATGAACATTAAGAGACTCCAGGGCGCTTGCTGGGCCAGCCTGCTGTTCAAACCGCTTAAAGGATCGAACGTTGATTGGTACCATCCTGAATGGCGATCGGCATCAAAGGACGGCCATTGGCAAACCTTGTTGTACCTCGGTTAGATTAGCGTCAGAAGTATTTTCGAACGTAATGGAGTACTAGACGAATAAAGCAAAACATATCGCTGATTTTTGCCGTAATCGTTGCGGGTCTTCCTACACCTGGATACTCTCCCCAATTATAACACCCTAAACGTTACCTTCTGCATACTAACAAGTGCACATTGAAAATTGCAAATCCGCGCACCAACATGCGGACAAACGTTTTCCTTAATAGATATCTTTTGATCTGGAATTGTCCAATATGTCTATGCGCATCTTCTCACATGTTTCGTGTACAACTAGATAAATGTCTCACAGTCGCAAATCCATCAAACTTTAAACCAGATTATCGTTTAGACAGATATTTCTCTGAAGGGACCAAAGGGCATATAATGCATGTCCGTTACAACTTCCGCCGGTACACTTGCAATCTTCACTAACGTCAGAGAATACAAAAAAGAAAGAAAAAAGACAAAATGCTTATGTCCAATCATTCAATATTTATTACATTCTCTCCTTATCCGGCCACCCAAATTCAACCTCTCCATATCAATATAGTAGCTAAACTAGAGTGTGAAACCAAGCCCGCTTCTTCACTCACCCGACCAGTGTTATAATTATTCCGTACTAGGCCATGTCGACACTGAGGCTTGCATGCACCATGTAAGTGGACGATGGAAATTAAACCGTGTCCTCGATTTGACTCCTTGGGCCCCATGTTATATCTTCTCATCATCTCAGGACTCCACGACCGCTTAGATTCCCGTGAAGAAGATCAACCAAGTGCTCTGCCTATTCTACCCAACGACTAGTACACATTTCCTTTTCAATCATCTTACAAAGAGCAATGGCTTTTATTGCTAAATGTCACAGATACGCATGGGCGCGCATCAAGATACCATGAAAGATAGATCTACTATGTGCCTACCCAAACCGGTGTTTGAGTACTGCCTCCGCTACAGATCCCGTAATAGTGACAGGCGTATTGGCAATAGTTAGGAGTGCAAGCCTGGCCCATTGTAATGAAAGAGAATCACGAATGTAATATCATTAGCTAACATGCATGCTTCCCTACCTATTTTACTCCCTGTTTGCTGATGATCACATTAGTAATGACATTTCTCCTATTTTCCTCACAATATTTTAAATGTGCTAAACCGTGCATAATTATGGCAGTCTTCTCTGCGTGCGAATCGATTAAGCTATCCACCGTTATATGTTTCCAACATGTTCCCTCCTCAGAGCCTCGTCCAAATGCTGCGGTGAAATAGTCCCATACACCTGGATGCTTGGAGTTTGGATTGCGTTCTGCTACAAGAGAAAACAACCAAGCTCAAGCCGCTCCCGACTACTGGAATATTATAGCCTACACGGTGTGCCGTGTGCATGTAAGCATCTGACTAACAAAAGATGCCTACATTGCAATGCCTTCACCAACTAAAAATAAACAGGTTATTGACACTTTTCTTCTAAGGGGTCTGACTGACCGTTCCTTATTTCATTTAACTGTATCAAAAACAAATATAAGAAAACTTGTACAGTTAGATCGGACCAACACGACGGTCCATGTCTCGAACAGTCGGGAAATAAACTATTTCGTTTCTTTCTTGCTTTTTTCTTTATTTATTTATTACGTAAACATGGTGTGTGGTGTAGGTGGGTATACATTGATGATGGTTGGTGTGGAATAGAGCGACGTAGTATTATTTAAGGAATCCATGGTACTATCGGCTGGCGAGATAATATCTTGTAGCCTATGCCGAGTTAAAGATCTGTCATGGGGAACACCGCCCCTAGCGTTTGGTTGAGTAGGCTTCCCGCAAGGCGGCAGAGCAATTACAGGGATATGGCCGTTGGGAGCCAATGACCGATTAATCAGTCCCATGTGCTTCGTTCCATCCGTTACCAAACAAGGGCCAAATACTTCCCAAGATGTTAGCATCAGATTTTTGGAATACAATTCCCTACCGGGGTTAAGAATGCGCTAAGTAACTTTCTTTGTGTCGGATCCCGTCTGCAGCATTACCGTGTTGTTAAAGAGAAAGCAGTGATTATTTACCAGCGGAACCCTTGCCAGGTGAAAACTCTCAACATTGAGGAACTCAAAAGCTGAAAGACTGACTGAAACGGAAAAATCCCAGAACGCCCTACTGACAGCACTTGGAGGTTATCGAAAGGGAGAAAAAGGACAGGACAGGGCAGGATGCATGGGCGAAACAAGCTTCCGATTAACGAGCGTCTCGTTGCGTGTACCAGTATGCGTGAAAGAGCCCCAGCAATATGACTTGATAGCATACTCTTGATACTATAACGGTGTAAAACAGGAGCATGCGCAAGAAGAGCAACACACTATCATGAAGTAATGCTATTAGTATCAGTCACTGAGGCTCAAGAAATGTTTGGAAACATGGCTAGCCAATGATTGTCTAGGCTAGGTTTAACTTCCTTCACAATTTCGTATGCTAATGAAGCAGAAGGTTGTTTATTTCAAACAGACACAACCAGGTTTGCGAAGAATCTGGCTCTTAACTCCAGCCTAGATCTATGCTTCTTCTATTTCATCCAATGGCCCCGCATTTGACTGACGTAGCTGCTTAAAACAGATCGGTGGGCTTGAGACCATTGAGACTCTAGTGAATTTGTACGTCGCTATAAATTCACCCATAAATCTGCGTCTTCTCATTGAGAACGATCCCTAGCTAACAGATCTACATAACGTAACGGGCGCTGGCCTTCTTCTATTCGTGTGACTGGTCTTTGCACTTTCTTAATACAAATAACATATTGTTACAGGTAGGGTGCGTATGTCTGAACGCAGTATTCCAGTTGGGGTCTGACCACGGCTTTGAACGAGGGAAGAAAGACCTCTGGGTTGGTACAACTCAGAACTCTCATGAGACCAAATAACCTGTCACGCTATATTAGCCGCATATCTGGATTGCGCCGAGCAGTTAAAGTCACTCGTCACCATGACAACAAGTGCACGCGCCTTGGTGACTTGCTGCAATGCTAGGGACCCACTAAATCTAGGGATAGTAAACTCTTCATCACGCGGGGTTAGGATTTGACATTTGCAGATGTCCAATGGTAACTCCCACAAATGTGCTCAATTAAGAACAGTAGCAAAATCTCTAGATAACAATTCCCCGTCTCCCCTGCTGACAGCCTTCAAGTCGTCAGCAATCATATATGAGGGGCCTTTAAATAGAGGGACCGAGTAATTTATAAACATGAGAAACAGCAAGGGACCGAGCATTGATGGCTGAGGATCTCCAATGTGAACAGCGCCTGCCGTCGAAATAAGATAACCAACCCTGACACGGAATGCCCTAGCATAAAGGAATGCAAACAGCCAAGAATGCGGTCGAGGAGTGATTCCAAACCAGAACATTTTTCTAGCAAGAACGGTGATTCATTGAATCAAAAGCTTACTGAAGTCAAGGTAACACACTTTAACTTGCATGCCATCATCGAGAAATCGAGTTATTTCACCTAGGAAGCTCAGCAGGTTTGTAAGGCATAATTTTTCTTGACAAAGCGTTGCTGTTCTGCTCGGATAAAATTATTAGCAGCAAGATGTTCACAGATTCGATTCCTAATAATCATCTCTACACATTTGAGAATAACGCTAGTTAGATTAACAGGCCATTAGTTACTGGGTGAAGATTTAGTACAACCCATATGAGTCGCCACTGCATCTGCTTCCGTCCAATCCTGTGGTATCCTCCCTTCAGAATGGACATGTTGTATAACGCAAGCATAGGAAGCTGGGATATGTCGACCATCGGCTTAACAATAACGGGATGCACATTATCGTTTGCATGTGCTTTGTATGGGTTTAATTCCTTCATTACCTAGAAAACCTCTGAAGCTGTTGTGACTGTTTCGTCCATTTTACACTCGCTTACACGATATGACGTCAACGGTATAGATAAACCAGTGTCCGCTCATTGAACTCTCTGAAAAGAATGCACAAACTCCTGCGCCTTATCAAGGTCTCCTGTAGACGGTTGCGCAACTTCTGTGATTACGTTGCCAACTACTTTCCTTAAAGAGGCTTAGACTGCACGTAACTGCAGTAACATTTTGGGTTCCTTTTTCGTTTTGTGCCAGCCTAAGCTTATACGAGTATTTGGCCCGCGAATGCAGTTTACCGCCAAATTTCGTCTTCCTTTGTACTCAAGCCACTTGCGGAAACCACCGGATTCATGGAACATTTTCCAAAGGTTTTCCACCGTTTTAACATTCAATCAAAAGATCGACGCCACCAGTGAGGCCTATCTGAATGACACCTGCACAGAGGAGCGAACTCCTCAAACTACTGAGTGAAGCCACGTTTGATTACCTGCCACCTCTGATCCAGCGTTGCTTGCTCTTGTTCATGAACCCAGGTAATGCGTGCGGCTCTATCCCTCAAACTCATTGTATTGATCCGGCTTATTTACCGTGTCAGTCGGGGTTTAGCTGAGAGCCACGGTACACAAATGGAAAGGGAGGAACGAAATGATCGCTCTTACCTATAAGAGGCACAACATTTATAGCTGACAAGGAACCATATTTGGTGATCACAACATCTAATGAAAAGAAGATGCCCTTGCCACGAATTCTTGTTGGAAAATTGACGTGCTGCATAATGGCGTTTTCCTGTACCAATTGTATTATCTTCCAAGGAGTTCGCCATATTGAGAGCATGCACGCAGTCGGCATATGGTAGGTTCATGTCGCCTACAATAAAAAATACTTGACACAGAAGGCGCAGCTCGTTTTAATAGATGACTAAGCTCCTTGTACTCTCCTCGCCTTGAGGACTGGCTGCGATAAACACAAACAATTAATTTCACTTTACCCTGCACTCGCAGAAAACAATATATAAAATGATTTCTTGAGTGTTCTTGATAAACGGAGCTTCCCGCTGATTGTAGTAACGCATTATATTCAAGAGCCTTCCACTCCTATTTGGACATCCAGGGCGGCCTTTTCTATACCAAGGAAGTCAGGTAACAGGCAAACATTTATTGTGTCATTTGGTGATAACCGGGTCCCTGTGATCGCAACAACGTCGGTAGATATACAACTCATCGCCTGCTCCCCCACTTGCTCTTCCCGCTAACAGGAGTTATGTACAGAACAAGCCGCAGCGATTGCCGCGGTTCTTCTCCGCTGTCCCTCGCACTTTAAAAGCCCCACCGGGCGTAGACCCTGAGGGTGTACCCCGGTATTGACCACACTTTCAGTATGTTTGACTGAGAATTATACCTGCGCCTTCGGAGACAAAATAGCACTGACGTCACCTGCTCTAATTGCTTCCACGACGCCGTCACAACCCGCTTTATCATCCTACGGTGAGCAAACTTGACATTATTGAACATAGATCTCGAAGTTGCAGCTGACTGAGGCGATTTTGCGCACCGGGAATATTTGTCAGAAAGTATTCTGAACTAATCACGCTTGCTAGAGATCTCGCTTCCGTTGCCAATAAAATATTTGATTCCGTCGTGCTAGATCGCTCACTTGCAACCTAAATTTCTGCAGGGAACAAATTCATCACTGACGCAAAATTGGAGAAGTGGAAGAGCGGACTTTCTGTAGCAACCCCCGAATATTAAGCTGTGATCCAGTTATGCTCTTTGGAGAGGCGAGATGGGAGCAGGTAACAACATGCGTTGGGGGCAGTTGACCATGAATTCCATTTATCACAATTTCAGTTAGAGTAGTAGCAACCGGAGTTCTTTGATCGAGGCCGCTGTTAGCTAACAAAAGAGAACCAAAGTGAGTATTATTAAACGTTAATATTTAGCTGGTTTTGGTTCTGGATGCGAAAGTATCGGGGCCACCTGATATTGGTCATATGTTTGCTTAGGTAATGTGCCCGCTCGGTTGAGAAGTAGGTCACGATAAAGCGGATTGTTAAGTTCTATGAAAATCGGCCTTGCGGGGTCCCTCTTGTACATCACACATTATTCCAACTAACAATCTGATGGATCCTTTTGATACCAACTATCCGTGGCATACCGAAAATAGGAAGTATGTCTTGAACATGCCTTCTATCCAAGTCGCGTCTGGTCTTAGCCTCTCGTATTACCGGTTCTTCTCGGTTGTTAATGAACACATTACTCTGCCTACCCATAGCGGGTTCAGTGGAAAGCGCATAATACTCGAGATGTAAATGTAACAGGTAAAGTTTTGTTGGCGATATTTAAGAATAGATACATGCTCCTTACTCAGAATCTCTGCCGTATTGAGACGGTCCAGCTTGTCGTCGTCAGAAACACTTTGTTCAGCTGCAATATTCCGAGACTTCACTAGGTGCCACCATCTAGTAAACGCGAGCAGGTTTCCGCCAAACATATACAACAAAAGCAAATCCATTTCAGGTTAGAATGAAGAGAATATAATCCAACCGACTCTTCGTCCATCCACGTGCAAGCATCATAGAACCAAGATAGGCATCTATCGCATCGAATTCCTTTCTCTACTACTCTACCACGGCCATGATCTTCACAATAAGAAGTGTCCGTTGACGACTTAACCAAACAAGGAACAACGACGATATTTGGAGACATGTAATTACAAAAACGATGGAAATAATATATATATTCAAAGGTTTAAAAATACGAATCACACTGAAGGAGGGATATAAAGGACCAGTGACGCGGATATACCGAAATCAATGGTAAATGCAAAATTACACGGAACACTAAGAAAAGTAATGGAAAAAAACTCACAGAGATATTGAGTAGGACAAATGACAATCGATCCGCCGACAAATGAATCTCAGTGAGAATCCTGTTAACAAATCCAAAGTGCAACGAGAGCAGGGCACAAGACGCTCAGTTCTTGCTTTACTTCCTATATGCAGGTAAGTGAAGCAACTCAGACTTTCAAATGCTGATAGGGACTCTTAGATTTTGCTGGTACAACAAACAGGTCACTTGATAGGCGGGAGCCCATCTCGATGCGACCAAATCGAGTCGAGGCCGTCAGTCAAAGGGATCTGTCTTGCTGACAGCGATCAGATTATTGATAGAAGAAAGTAAGATTTTCATACTCAGTCTCATTAGAATACGCTTCCAAGCGAAATTTGAAGGCAAATATTTGTAAAATGGTGATTTTTCAAAATTACAAAACGCGCGCCACAGCTGAATCGATTTGAAACCCTGAACCGCTTTTGAAAAGCCCATGCGCGGACAAGAATATAAGGACAGACAGCGAGAGTTGTAATAAATGACCATCAGGTCATGATAAGCTCAGAATAAGGATACATTCGAAAGGAAACCTGATTATACGTAAGGGGATATCGAGATTGTAACATGTGCGCGTGGATATGGGACGATCTACAACGAAGTAGAAACAGTGCTTTCAGATCTACCTGAATTTCGTAAGAGAGCGCATCTAAGCAGTCATGGAATTACCCAAATGCGATGTAAGAAACAAATAGTGAAAGAAATCCAACGAAGTATAGAAAGCGCAGAGAACATGCACATACAGTTATGACCATTGAGAAATCCGAACAAACAGGCAAATAAACAACAAAACATGCAATTGCCGGAAAACACGGTCAGTACGTCAGTCAGTTGGAAGACGAAATCGCGTACAAATCTTCACACTTATCAGCATTCACCAGCACATTCGAGTCCGACTGAATTACGCATAATTGCGCATGCACGTTACGCCGCGAAGACTAACACGCTTCTTTCTTTCAAGTATGTGCAACTTACGCTAAATTGCTTGTGATACTTAATAAACACTAGTTTGTTACTCATATAACGACATAATTACATTGTCCATGAGCATAGAGGCTGTCGGCGTGCAACAAATTAACCGGAGACTTACTGACACCTGGCCATTTGTTCGCAATCTTTCTAATGCTCTCTAAACGAACACAATCACCAATCAAATAGCTATTAGATGGCGTACAAGATCACCACCCAACATGACTCGCTATCCAGATTCCAGTAGCAGCAATATTTCCATAGCCGCACGGAACATGGATGCAGCTCACGTCACCAAGTTGACCAAGCCGGCTAACCGCATACATTTGATGAATGGTGGTCGAGTGTTCACTGAGTTGGATGTTTTGGCTACAGACGTGGCGTTACTAGGCTAGACTACATAGTTGGTGAAGACTTCTGGAGAAATGCGACGTAGTGACAAACTGAACAGAGATAAGTCAAACAGCGTGATATACAAAATCTCATGTGATGTTGTTGTAAATACTAAGTGTTTTATATGGGAATTAAGCTTGACTTGAAGCTGTATATAACTGCAATTCACTAATGTTAGTATGTGTAGGCTGCGCAAAATCAGTATATCTGAAGAACGTCAAAATTTAGAATTTTCCCTCCGGCTAGCTTGCCGCGTATACACTGCAAGATGGTTTTCTATTTGTTGACAACATAAGATGTTTTACCATAAATGCAAACATAAGCATTCCCTTTGATTTGAAAATTTTACTGATTCTACCGATAAGGTAAACTTGATCAACAAATGTAGCAGTACCTCCGGCTTCATCATTTTAATGGAGGTGAAAAAGATTTTCTCGGATCGCAGCTCAATTGGTGATATGATGTAAATCCCACGGTGAATATAACTTGAGAACAGCGTCGGCCAGAATCCAAGAGGAATACCCGTGTGTCTTGGAAGTCGGAGGTCATTAGTTCGAATTCACGTAGATGTCGACGACCTCCCGGTAGGCCCAGCACACACGCGAGAGATGGCGTTCCCATGGCAACGAAGCGTCCGTATGAAGTGCATGTGTACTACTGACGCAATTTTATCGGAAGGAGAAGTTGCGACAATGTATATTACAATAGTTGTGGATTTCGGGGAGGAAGTTATATAGTCATTTTCTAGGTGCATGGAATCCGAGAATAATAAGGTAACCGACTCATGGATATTAGGTATATTTTTCTGGCGATGTGTCCCGTGAATGAAGAAGACTGGTCATTTGTTCTAAGGCATCGTATGTTGCTTATTTAGCGTTATTTTCATGTAACCGGTAAGGTTTACTTCAACAGCTTCGATACTGCTCGGTCTTATCAATAACCTTGTGCCAAGACCTGAGATAACTGTGAGAATCGCTGTTGTACTAAAATTCAGTCCGCTACTAATGTTCACTCTCTTCTTCATTGTGATTTGTGCTTCGAAGTGAACGTGTTTTGTAGAACTCAACCAAACTGAAGTTCCGATAACACCTGAGCAGAGATTCCTTCGCATATAATTTAATAAACATGGTAGATTGACTTACGAACAAGAAGTAGTGAGATGTAGGAAGACACCAACCTAAAACCTTTGAGTGCACTGAGGCCATTGATTCAGCGAAAGATTTCCAAAAGCATTGGAATGCCAATACAGCTTGAGCAGAGCATCTGTTTAGTTCACAAGGAAAGTATCGGGGATCCAACCGCGACATACCATAGTAAAAACGTGCCTACACTTCTACTTCATTTTGAGGTCAGTTAAAGGTGTGCTTTGGTTCGCCACGCAAATATTTGTCAGGTTTGCCTGAAGTCAAACTGCCGAAAGCAGCAGAGGACGTTTTGTTTCTGCCAATCTGTCCCAGCCCCATCGCACAAAGCTATATGTGGAATTCGTTTGTAACACTAAAATTCACTATTTTCTTCGTCAATATGCGCATTAACATTGTAGTAGAATTAGGCGCAACCATGTTCCCCAAGTCACCTGCTGACGGTGTTTCTCTCTCAGCACACTATCCGATAATCATAAGTCAGTGTTTTGGAATGTAGCTTCTCACCAAAATGCAAACTTTTGCCTTTTACGCTTTGGCTACTCTATGTAAAGTTCTGCTTTGCACTGGACCAACGTGCTCACCAGTTGAGACCACAAGAAATCAGCATTCATCTCACAGCACAGGTCGAAACAATTTGAAGTGTAACCGGAATATCTGTACATGAAATGACAATGTTATTATTGACCCCGTGGGCAATAATCTCGCTCGTCAAATTCCTCGGAAGACAGAGTTTTACGTGATTGCGACCAGATGGGAACTCGAGACAGATGAAAGCTGAGTGTGATTAGGCGTGCAGACAGAGCAAAATCGACCACTAAGTGATAGATGGCATTTTGATGACAGGCAACTTAAACTCTATAAGGCATGCCACACTGTTTTGCAACCGCTCAAAACGTAATGTCCTGCATGTTTCATACAGACCTAATGTGTCTCGAAAAGGGAACAATGGAACATTATGCTTCATAACGCTGGGATATCACCACTCCCTGTTTTAATGATTACACCACGATGCATTCAACCGGTATGCTCGGTTCTCGAAACGTTAAGCGAATGCCCATGGCGCGTCAATGCATTTACTCTGTGTCACTGATCGTAGGACGTTTGTTTGTCGGCCGTTTGTCATCGATTGGTGGGCCTATATCGAGTAGTTCGGCATTCCTCTAGATACAGAATTGCTGAAATCCTGTGTTGGATTCAGCGAATGACACCGATTTTCTTCAAGGCTATCAGGGAAAAATTTTTGACTGTAGCAGTAACAAGTCAACGGCTAGCTATTGTATCCATTGAACAATGGATTTATCACGGATGAATAAGCAATTGCTTAAGATTCCGAGCGAAAAGAGTGAGACAAAAAATTAATGTATTCGTAAACTCGCTTAGCGGTGGACTTATCGAAAGTTATCAAATGCACACATACTTTGTGTACGTTGTCCCCTGTCCATGTCAAATGATTTAAATCATGTACTACAAGTGGTATAATACAACAGCAATTCGAGTTTTGAATTCTGATGACGTAGGAGAAGTTATGACAGAATGCTAAATTCCACGGCTTGGATGGAGGAATTGACGAAGCGTTTCTGGAGCCTTCCATCTGGCTGCACTGTGTGGCTTACATCAATCGGTGTAATCTGAGTGAAGGGTTTTGGCTGAGATTTAAATAACGGTCATTATAAGTGTTTAGGATCCCAGAGGATCTGATACACAAATATGTAATCATCTCATGAAATCCGAGATTTTTGCCGAAGACTCCTATTGTCTTTAGTTTAAACTGTCAGGAGGGAGCAATCATCTAACATATTTTTCACCTTCCGTTGTGAATTCTGAAGTGAGGTAACTTCGCATAGGTTATTTCGGCCCCACCTGGATGCCATATTCTACATGTGACCTCATGTAAACGTTGGGCAGTTGCAAGAATAGGGTGGGATCAGAAAAAGCAAGCACCATCCGTAGTGAGCATAAGTGTTGAATATAACGTTGTATTTGTAATTGCTTTTGTTCTAATCATCAGCAGGAGAAGGGCTGCTTGCCAGTCTCTTACTGGATGAGTGATGTCCATGGATTGGGTGAGGTCATCCAGATAAGTAAGAGGCGATGCCTTTAGTTAGTGATGAGTCACATTCGGCACGTTACAGTGTTGTTAAGCGGACATTTGTAGCTCTTTGTAAGGAGAACGCTTGCCAGACAGAAACTCATCATGTCCTGAAACACTGACGCCGAACTATTCGCTGGAACTAGATTAATCCGAACTACCCAGCTGGCACCACGTGCCGTTAGTTTTGCGATCCATCCAACTTATCGTGCTCACGATATGGATGAAGTCACCGTGCAGCTGGTGCAGATCCCCTCGTATCCTAACATGTGATTAACTAAATTTCAAGCTTTTCCACAAAATATTAGCAATTCGAAATTTGTTCGTCGTTGACAACGCAAAAAGCTACTACAGGCTGATGAATGTAGGTTAGTTGAATCTTTCCCCGCCTATTCCCGAAACCTTCTGTGGGATAATCTCGTTTCCTTTATGAATAAGGAGAATACGGATTGATTAAATTAGTTACCAGTCACTTCCTGACGCAGAGCCATAGGAATCGCGGCGTTTGAGGGCAAGCATTAATAGAGCTGAAAGTAAAAGAAACGTGGGGGAACTTAAAAATGGGCACACGCCAACACTAAAAGGAGTGCAAGTTTGGCACAACTTTGAATGCTGAACATTTGTGCTAATTACTTCATTTTGTTTTGCGCACGAGAGGAATGCAATTGAGCTACAACTCGGTATCATATCCAACTGGTTAGGAAGTAACTGACTGAAAGAAAATACAATTCCGAATAAGGACATCATTTTGTGTGAACCGTTGCCATGCGAACCAGTAAACGATTGCAATTTGTCTGCTGTTGGCGCTTTGTAGTGTGATAAAATGCATATAATGTCCGGTAATTGAATTGACATACCTGACCTTCTAAATTATCCGAAGAGCAATAGTCGTCTGGTGAGATTTGTTAGACTGGTTCATTAGGCTCCTTCAAATATTTCATCCTCTTAAGTTTACATGCTCTTGGAAACGAACTAATGCCATCCGTAATCTACCGTGCTGACCGCGACTTAGATTGGCACCACTTACTGAATTCATTGCACTGATGAGATGTCGAAAATTATTTTTACTGTGTCAAGGTACAGTTGATTTCACAAAAGGGATGAAGTAGTTGGACGCCTCTTCATGCGTGCATGTTGTTTCTGCATATTTTTGTATGGCGCATACAAGTGACAGTGCAATCGTAAAAGAAAGCTGACACACCGGGTACTGCAGTCAAAAGGAAATGACAAGCGAATACCTGTTGCATTCGATACCGCTACTGTGCGAACGAATACCTAGTTGGCAATAAGGAATTATTTGATTTGGTATTTCATTTAAGGGGTGCGGCTTAGTTAAACTTCTATAATTCATACTTGAGTATTTTGTGAGTAGTGTAAACTCGTAGAAGTAGAAGTAACGATTAAACTTTGCACAATAATCTATCTCGACGAAGAATCGAATCCCGGACCCCCGGATTACCGGTCCGTTGCTCTACCACTGAACTACCGAGGGTTGACGATCAGATGCGCAATTTAATACATGACTTCTGCTTGTTTCTCGAATAATCTATCATCGCCCCTTTTGACATCAGAAGGACAGATACTTCGTTTCATTGGGAAGTAAAAATTGAGTGAGCCAAGCTGCAACCTCAGGACAGATACTGTGAGCTCATTGGTAATACGTCGCGAAGCAAGCAGAAGTCATGTACTAAATTGTGCACCTGATCGTCAGCCCTCGGTAGCTCATTGGTATAGCAACGGACCGATAATCCAGGGATCCAGGATGCCATTCCCCGTAGAGGCAGGTTATTGCGCGGAGTCTATAATCGTGTTTATTCAGCTACTAATGCACATTTTACTCGATGGAAGCACTTTATTTAGGACTAAGTGACCAAAATTAAGCGTTAATTTCTACACAAATATTAAGCCTCAGAACATGGATAGATAATTGCCCGTTCATTATTCTTGTTTAAATTTAAGGGTAATTTCTTCCATGGGCTCCTCATTTCCATCTTTCTGTTGCGGTGCATTATGACTAGTTCACCCTCTTTCACTTGTAGTTGGCATTAAACATCGTATGGCAAAACACATCACCACCACCCACTTACATACCAGAGGAACAGCTATTGCTTGCCATGCGCTTTATGTAGCTATGACATTTTACAGCGCGCCATCTTTCCCCAG